>VDFB02284558.1:0-149961 GCA_007258455.2 Sequoia sempervirens
TATGCTTTTATTTTGTGGACGAGGGTTCTTTCTTATTGACTCCTTGTATGATGGGTGTTCCTTCGGGTTCACAAGGTCAGATGGAAACATGCAATGCACCCATTGGGTCCCTAGGTGGTGATCGTGGTGTGAATGCAGTTGTAGATTTGTCAGAGCTTCGCTTGGAGAAGATTGTGCTTTTAAAGAATTCAACTATTCATTATTGTACTCGTGTATTATGTTATACCCTTCCCAATGTTACAAGGGAAGTAGCTTTGTATTGTAACTTTGTTTTCATATTGTGTTGTATCTGTGGAAATATATTCCATGAATGTAACCTTGAACTCATAAGTTGGATGTGGTAATATGTTATTTATGTTTTAACTATCTATCTTGTTCATGTTGTATGAATGTTATATTTATGTTATGTTTATTTACACTTCCATTATTCGTTAAGTTTGGTTTCGTTTATCATTTTAGTTAGTTGGGTTCATTCAAGTAGCTCACCATGTTACCCCATGGGACTAGGTTGTTGTCATATGGTTTATATTAATGTTGTTTAGCTATTTAATTATGTTTAATGTGATTGATGTTCTTCTTCCAAACAAAAAATATTTTTTTAATGTAGTAGTTGTGTCCTATGGGGTTTGCATGGTGAGGTGTTACACATCAATTAGGTCAACCTAATTAGATGCAAACCTATTTTAATTCAAAATCACTTTGTCAGCTCCATACAAGCTTCAAAAACTTCTTCACACTCAAATCATCCATTCAACATTTATTTTAGGTTGGCATGGACCTAAAATAGATCTCATTAATATCCACAATACATTTTTAATCTTCACAACACATCAATTATTAGATTTTCCAGGAATTAGACCTAATCACAAAATAAGCCAAAAAATCAACCACAAACAATCCATCTGATCATATGAACATGCTCCATCTGGAATGTATAGCATACTAACACCTGTAAAAAATCTCCCAAAATTGTAAAAATTGATTCCAATTACTAGAGGAATGTAGACTAGATTGCTCATACCCATTTACACTATATAAAGCCAAAAATTGTATGTTGAACTACTATTACTTGTAACTTTCAGCATGCTCATCCAAAACCATTCAAATCTTGGCCATAGATGCATATAATATCAAGGAATAACATATTGTAACCCCATAAACTGATCTTATAACATGAGCAATTTCAAACCAAATTATCAGATTAAGATGCATACACTTTATTCAATAGATTTGAGAAAACTGTCAACAATTAATGTCGACATCAATGAGAACACATAAGAAAGGTTCATTCTTCATTCTTTCAAAAATTTCTAGCTAGAATTTTATGTATCTGTCAAAATAATTTGTAACCCTTGCAAAACCAAAAAAAGGCCAAAGTTCAAGGAAATAAAAATTCAAACTCATCTCAAGGAGTAGTGAATTTATTATGAATTATGTATAGCTTTTATCATTTAAACATGAGTGGTTTACTAGGAAGTGTGGGTAGTTTCTATAATTTAGATATGAGTTACTATCCATGAATAATAATAAGAATATTGTTACTAAAACAACTGAAATAGTGTTCCATCTCTTGGGAGGTGGAACACACACTAGGTGTTTAGGGACCTAGAGCTATTTCCATCAAGTTTCATACAAGGAAACCCTAGAGATCTCAATGCAAAGGAGAAAGAGATCTTGCAATAGGGTACTCCTAGGGCATGTTTAAGGATTCATGAGGGGTTTACCAGCAAGCTAGGGATTGGAAAGACAAATGCAATGCAAGATGTAATGCTAAACCCTAATATGATGCAATGCTTCACTAAATGACCTAAAAAAGTATGGAAAATAAAACAGAAAGCTATAGGATGGAATGTGTGCACCTGGAAACCAAAAGGATACTGAATGAGGATCTAAAATGATGGAAATTCTAACTTTACTATTAACTAGGACTCATTCGCTAGGTTGGGTGAATCGGTCCCAGATCTGGGTTTTTGTGTAGATACATGATTCTGGAAAATGGGTATTAGAAACTGTAAAAAATTGAATTTTAAACTAAACTAGGACTCATTCGCCAAAATTGGTGAATTGGTCTAGTTAGGGTTTTTTGAAACTTCAAAGTTTGAATTTGGTCTTCAAGGTCTGCTCTATGCTTCCCAATTGACTTCCAAATCCAAAACCTTGATTTGCAGCTTGTATTAGTCTTCCAAGTATCTCCAATGCTAGGTGACAACTTTGACAACTTTGAACATTTTGAAAAATTTCTCCAATTTTCTCTTTAGAAGGTCTTCAATCTAGAATTACAAAACACCCACTAAAGAGAGGGAAAAATGTTGTTTAGTTAGTGGATAGGGGTTTTCCTTGGTCAAACCTTGTTTTGGTAATCAAACCTTGAAATGAAATGAAATAGGAATGGAAAATGATGAATGGACAAGATGTGATGTTGCAACTCACCAAAATCTAATAATAAAGTGCTGCAAACATGTATGAAGTGACTCCAATGGATGTAGATCTTGACTCTTGCTTGGATATGATAGATCTTGAATGAAAAGCTTGATTGAATCATGAAATCCTACATCACAGTTGTTAGCTCAAAAAAAACATGATACATGAAGACTTTGACATGATTCTTGATGCTTGAAGAATGCTCTAAAATGCTTAATAATAAGCCCTTGAATGCTCTTGAATTCTCTTCTAAACACTTGAATGCTCTTGTGAACTCAAAATTGCTATAATAATGCTCTGGCAAAAGTATTAGGTGAAAATAAATGAAAGAACCTTGTATTTATACTAAATTATGCAAGAATTCCTGAAATTACAACACTACAAGCTAACATCAGATCTAGGAGGATGAAATCCTACCAAAAATTTGAATTAATTTTGATTTTGGGCCATACAGGACTCATTCTCCCAAGGTGGCGAATGAGTTCCATTAGGCATAATTTATGGGACCATTTTAAAAAATTCTTAGAAAGGTGAAAACTAGGATCGAGACCCAAAAAACTTGGTGGGAATCATTCGCCCAAGGAGGAAAATGAGTCCCAGATCACTAAATCTAATCCATAAAACATAGAAACACCTGAATTATGAATGGATATTGATTAATGTCAGGATTATCCTTGGAAAGATGCATTAATTGAGGCTTGTGGATGCAAAATAAGGCCAATTAAAGCATACAAAATCCCAATTATTAATGACAACCATAGAAAAGTGTGAAAGTGTGTTACAACACTTTTCAACACTCCAAATAAGTTATGATTAATTTTAAAAAGAGATTTATTAGGTGTTGTTAATTAATATAACCTCAGAAAAGTGTGAAAGTGTGTTACAACACTTCACAACACTTTAAAAAGGCACCATTTATGTTCATTAGTTCACAAGGGACCAAGACCTAATGTGAATGTGTCAAACACATTACAACACTAAATCAAGGCAACATTAAGCTCAGCTTACAAGGAGGGGCCAAAAAAGTGAGAAAAAGTAAAAGGGATACTTTTTTCATTGTCACATTTATCCCCCACTTTAGTGAGAGGATGAACTTGCTTCAAACTCACACTAAATTAGAAAAGAACACCTCAAGAGGGGTCCAAGTGTGCCAATTCCGATAGGATAGGATGACAATGATCAAGAGGGGTGATCAAGCCCGTAGGATGAAGATCCCATGGAAAACCAACATAGGAACAAACAAACACACATGAAAATGATATAAGAGCCACAACAAAGCACAATCATGCACTATCAAAGACATAAAGAAAATGAAATAGAAAAAAGAAAAAAGGGTGGATCAAGCTTCAACCATTTTTTCCATCATGATGTGGATCATATCTAGGTTGTTTGTTGAAAAAATGTAAGCTCACTTTGGGAAACAAAAGGCTTGAGGCTATCGGCTAGGTGAGAGGAAATCCAAGAGGTGGGGACACATACACATGGATGGTATGTACTCACACACACACAGTGGCCTAAAGGAAAGTCATGCCTTGTTTGGCTATCAAACCATATAAAAGTTATACCTCCTAATAATAGGGTGATAGGGTTTCATGCAAATATGATTTTAGACTTCATGAGACAAAGAAAAACTTTTAATACATGATTAGACTCATGAACAAACAGTTGGCTCTATAGACATGCAGTACAATGATGACTATGCAGGAAATAGCCATATAATGGTTTTGTAAATGAGAAAAATAGTGTAAAGACTGTTCAAAAGGATTTTGCATAATTCATGTAAGCTCTCTTCTTAGGGGAGAGGTGTTCCCTAATGTCTCCCAGAGGACATCAAATAAATATCCTAGTGAGGAAATGAAGTATGCCTATAGAAAGGGTATCCTGAGACAAAGAAAATCCCACAATGAAACATGAGTCTCGATGTATTCCCCCACTTTAATGTGGTTGCTAACACCATCACTATGAGAAATTGCTTTAAATTTGAAGTAGATATGAGAGCTTATTTGGGAAGCCCTTTGCCAAGTCATATGTTTCCATATCAAACTACATCTTGAATAAGTATGTCACATGCGAGCCGACTTAAGGCATGCCATCCACATCCAAGCTGGCTCTTATATGTACATGAAAGGTGATCAAAGCTAAAGAGACAATGACAAGTGACATCGAGGACAATTATGATTCCTTACTTACACCCATGATAATAGGACAAGGATGAGCTGGAAAGTATTCAATATAAAGGAAACATGCTAGAATTGAAACTTCATTTGATTATCCAATTAGAGGAACAAGGTGCTTCAACATAAGGAAGAGCACCACATTCCTTAAGATGTTGAATTTTATCACTTAAAGACTTACATTCATTAGTAGAATGACCATGAACTCTATGATATGCACAAAATGAATGTTTGCAATAAAATTTATTTCATGTTCTTGGAGGGAGAGTTATCAAATGATCTTGAAGGAGTCTAGACAAGATACACTCTTGATCAAAAGTAGATGTTCCTCTATTTTGCAACAAAGATATCTCTTGATTAGCACAAGATGTCATACTTACACAAGACTCTTTAGATTGTGAGATTTTGTTCTCTCCTTTATAAGAGGGTGTACAATCTAATGAATTCAAAATATAAGTGTTTTGTGAGATGACATTGGCATTAAGTGGAGATTTCTTTGTTCGTTTCAGTTCTTGCAAAGGATAACAATCGAGACCACTAGTGTTTATCAATTTGGGATGTACTACTATTGATGTTGGCTTAGAGGAGTCTTGCGTGATAGTGTTGATAGTAAGTGAATGCTTGTTTTTTGGTTTGATTTCTATCAAAGGACAATAACCAAGACCATGAGTTTTTTCTTGTTTGCTAGGCTCTATAGGGACACAAATACCTTGTTCTCTATCACCACATCCTTTTCCACTATATCCAAGTTATTTCATAAGTTCATAACCTTTTCCATAAAGTTTCTTTATCTCTTTAGGATTTAGTGGTTGTTGATAGTCAACTTCATCAAAGTTTGTTGTGTAATTTATTGTCTTTTGTTCTAAAGTGGTTGAGGTGGATGCTTTCAAAGGGTTCCAAATTTTGTGTTAAAATTACCACTTTTTCGTTTTCCTTTTCTGAATCTTTGTTTATGATCTTGTTTTCTCCCATGAATGTTGGTTCGAAATTTAAGCAACGCCAATCATCTTCTAATAGCTTTGTGACTTCCTCAATAGTTCTTTCTTTGTCTTTTTGTTGCACTGGTTCCAGTTGTGTAGTTGGTGTTAATGTTTCCAAAGGATTTTCCTTGCTTTTCTCAATGTTTAAACAACTTTTTTGGCTAGGGTCAGCTTTGAGTGTGTACACTTTGTTGTAAATATACTTCATTTTATGATGAAGAGTAGAAGGCGCCTCATTCATTACATGAATCCATGGTATTCCTAAGAGAAGATTATATGAAAGATCATGAGGCATAACATGGATCGGTGTTTCTAATGTGTCCTTTCTAGTTTTAATAGGTAGAGTGATCACACCAAGCAGTTGTTCTCCCATATTGTCAAATCGCTTAATAGATAAAGAGATAGGTTTAATTTTTGATTTATCCACACCAAGCCTATCCAAAAGGTTTACGCTACACACATTAAGGGTGGAGCCATTGTTGACAAGGGTTCTCTTTATTCCTATTATATTATATCTAGCTAGTATCACGAAAGGATCATTTTATTTGTGTACTTCTAAAGGAGGTATCTCATGTTGATGGAAGGTGATGTCTACATTAACTATATTCATTCCTTGTATGAGAGCTACCACATTATTTTCATTTGTACCAAAGGGAACCATTACTTGTTGCAAGGTAATTTGAAGCATAGCATGATAATTAGGTGAATTCTGAATTAGGTCCTATAGGGATATCTTTGTAGGAGTATTCTTAAGTTGTTCAACAAGATCATACTCTTTTCCAATATGCGAAGGTAAACAAGGAGCACTAGGAAAGATGGGATTAGGAAAAGGTAAGGTTGTTGCATTTGTTTTTCTTGGTTGCAGATTATTTCTAATGTTATATGTATGAGCAATGGTATTATGAATTAGTTGCTACAAAACATTATTCTTAGGTGGGTAAAGGATAAGTTCAGGTTTTTTTTGAGTTGGTGGTTTGTGTGATGGTGGGTAAAGGATGAGTTGAGGTTGAATGATATTAATATCTCTTAGCGAAGAAGAGTCTAATGCTACTTCATCATCTTCATCTAAGGGAAAAATATCATTATTATCAATGTTATCTTTTTCTTGCAGCATGATATCCTCCCTAGGAGGATAGTTTTTAGGAAAACTACAAGGTAAATGTTCATGATATTCAAAGGTTGGTTCTTCTAAAATAACTTCATCACATGTAAGGGAGGTTGGAATATCTTGTTTATCAATAGTGGGGACATCAAGAGAGGGCTCAATTTGATTTCCCTTTTTCTCTAAGGTCTCATTCTCTTGTGCCATGTACTATCTACCCTAGTAGGAGATCTTGTAAGATGTTCATCACATTCCATGGTTAGATTTTGTAAAGTAGCTTCATCCCAAGTAGGGGAGGCATCAAGAGAAGGACAACTATGATTTTCATGCTTACCACATAGATCTTTCCAAATGGTAGGAGCATTAGGGAAGGGGGAAAAAGATTCTCATGACTTTCAATAGGTGCATCTTCTAACACTAACCTATCCTCTTCACATTAAGGATGGATATTAGGAGAAGGAAAAATTTGATTGTCATAGCTTCCTATTATTTCATCCTTTTTCACTGGAAGATTCTCACAAGAGAGGGATGACTAAAGACTAGGTAAGTTGATGTTTAGAAATGTGCCTATGATCTCATTTTCTTATTTTCTATTACCTTCCAAAGGGGAAGGAGGAGAGGGACAATCAAGAACTTCAATGCTTGTCTCTTCTTTCACCAAGATACCTTCATCACTAATAGGAGAGGTATCGTGTAGTGCCCCTCCATCTGTGTTGTCTTTGGGTTACTTTTGACTCACTTGCAAAGTCAGGTTTTGATTGGTATTGTTTGACTATTTGAGCATTGAGTCATGTTCGTGGATTTTATTTTATTCGAATATTTCATTAAATTTAAATTGTCAAATTGTAGGCTTTGACTAATGAAGATAAAAGCCTTTATTAAATCAAAGAATCAAATTAAATTAAACATTATGGAAGTATTTATTTAATTATAATAAATTAAGATTTATTGTTTAAACAAAATATTTAAATTATATATATATATTATTGTGTTTGTGCAAACAAACTTAAAGAGAAATTAAAGTAATAAATTAAATTATTAAGAGAATTTTAGTAATTAATTATTAAATTAATTTGAAGGGGACAAGGATTTATTAGCTTATACTATTATTTTATTAAAGATGAAAATTTAAATAAAACATAAATTTGTCTTTATAAATAATGTTTATTTTCAAATTTAATATAGTGGATTAATAATCCACTTATTAATAAAGTTTATTTTTAAATTTAAAATATTTTGATGAGAGGTATTTAATAAAGTATTATATTTGAAATGATAAAATTCAAAAAATAATATAAGTAAAAGATTTACCGTAACCTAGTGATTTATTTAATTAGTATGACATATTGTTAATTGGTAAAATATTAAAATAAAGGGTGAAATTTATTTCGGTAACAATGTGATTTATTAAATTTAGTAGTGAAATTAGGTTTCTAATTTTACTAAATGTAAAACTTACCCTCCAGGTGGTAAAATAGGTGAAAAGTGAATTGATAGGTGGAGGAAAAGAATTTAAGAATTTTCCACCTATTTTGTTTGTTATCAAAAAACTTTAACTAAACTCCTTCACCACCTTTAAGTTTCATTTTCTAGGTATTACCGTTCAGCTATGGTTTTGTTTCTTTTTTTAAAGAATTTAATATATATATATATAGTCTTTGCTTGGGGGTTTCATTTAGCTTTAATTTTATATTTGTTTTAAAACATAGATATATATATTTATAAACAAATAGATGTATGTGTGTAATTCTGGATCATTACCTATGGTTTGTAAACATATATGCAAGCTTATTATTTCATTGAAAAATGTAAGCATTGGCTATGCTCTATTTTATTATGTGTTAATTCTTTTAATCTAAAAGTAGGTTTTAACTATTCATTTATAAATATATATATATGAATATAAAGTTGCATGCTCGTTGTTTATGTTTATGTATTTTGAGTAAATTGATGTTTTAAAACAGTAATTATTTTATTTCAAATTAAATGGATATATATATATATATATATATATATATATATAACTAAATTGTTTTATTAGCGTAAGTGAAATTGGTGTATAAAATGTAATTGAGTAATTATTATCCTTTTTTTATTTCAGTGGAAATGAATTTGTTTTTTGCTGTATAAAATAACTGTACTTATATGTATATGTGTGGTGTTTTATAAATAAGTATATTGTTAGTTTTTAACGTGGGGTTGATTAATTAATTCTATTAAATATATATATTTATAGAGTATGAAACTTGTTTATATGGACTCTTTAGTTAAAATAGATTTATGTTATTATATTTATGTTTTATATTGATATTTTTATGAGGAAAAATTTCTATGAATAAATATATATAAATATATCGATATATATGAGTATATGTATATGTAAGTATATGTGTGTGTGTGTAAGTGTATATTTATATATTTATATATATTTTTGAATAATTGTTAGAAATAAATATTTAAATTTGTTAAATTTAAAAGAAGGGTATATATATAATCTAGTTCGTTAATAGAATTGATTTAATTAAACAAAGTAATTATGTCTTTGCAAATCATCGTATTACTAGTTAGGATAGAGTTTAATTATTTGATTTAAGGATAAAGATTTAAATTATTTTAATTAAATTAAAAGTTATAAATTTAAGTTATGAGAATTATTATTTGGCATTAATTTTATTTGATTAAAAAGGAAAATGTTAATGTAATTGTTCAAAAGGATAAATATTTAAATTCTTTTATTTGAATTAAAAGTTATAAATTTAAGTTATGAGATTTATTAAGGTTAATTTATATAAGCGTATTTTATCTATAAGTTATTAAATTAGGATTACATCATCATTTAAAAGTTAGAAGCCCAAATAACAAATTCTAAATAAAAGTATGTAAAAAGTTTAAGATTTATATCTACCTTATATGTTAAAAGAGATTTACCTTTTGTCATTTTGGTTTTCTTCCTAAAGTTAAGTATTATTTACATAAAGAAAAGATATTCTCTCCCTTACTTTAGGTTCTTTTTAAAAATGGTAAATATATAAATGTATGGAATAATTTGTTAATTATAAAAGAAAGTCACTATTATTATTTAAAATTACTTCTTAAGATAAATAGAATATTTGATTAGTGTATTTTAAATTGGACAGTCTATATGTGAAATAGTTAGATTAGAATAAATGAAAAGTGGAGTTTTGTGTGTCAAGGTTGCCTTAGTAATTATCCATCGGTATTCTTAAACATTTAAACATCTATATGTAGTATTTGCAACTAATAAGAGGGTTTTACTGTGTTTCTTTTGTTAAGGGATATTTTTGTCTTAAGGATATTTAATTTTGTAGGAAAAATGGATTAGGAAGGGAATATAATTGTTTTGTAATAAGTGACTTGTTGGTGAATAAATTAAAAAATAGAGTAGCTAAGAAAATGAATTAATTTAAGTATATTTAGATGACTAAGAGATTTGTGGTTATAAATAGACCTCTTGATAGGTTAGTTAATTGAGTACTTGCTTTTAATATTTAAGCTCTTTTTTTTTTTTAAATTGGAAGGGATCTACATTGTGTAGAGACAAACTTTCCTATATTGCTTCATTTAAGTGATTCTTTATAGGTGGATAAACGAGAAGGAAAAACAATGCTACTTAATTACTTTAAAGAGTATTCTAGAAAAGATTAAAGCATTAATTTTAACAAAATAGATCTAATTTGATAGCTTAAGGAAAATGGTATCATAAGGGAGTTAGTAGCATAAATGAAGTTTGAAATTGTGTTAATTAAATGTTGCATTTCTCTAAAATTGTGTTTTATTTCATAAAGGAAATCAACAGAGCTTGAGATAGTAAGATCTTTTCCTTTTAATAACTTGCCACTTATTTATTGGTTAATTATATTATTTAATAAAATTGGTCATACAATTATTGTTAGAGGGGTATTTAGGTCCGCTTAGGGAAAGTCTAAATTTGAAGAAATTTATATGACAATATTTTATGTTTTTCTCATATTGAATCAAGGGGCTTGTGTAGTTAAATGTTAGAAAATATTTTTTTGGTCTCTTTAAATAAATGATTATATTTGATAAATTAAATGTATAAATAAAGGGTTTATTTAAGCAGTTAGTGGATTATCCTTTTAAAAGTGGTTTTGTTTATAATCATGTATCCGATGTTTTGTTGATTTCATGAATATGTTGGTTACTTGAGTGCTTGTTATAAATTAATCGAGTAAGTTAGTGATTATGTGAGTGTTCCTTGATATCTAGTACCTTGAATATGTTAGTGGAGTTAAGTATGTTTTGATGGTTCCAAATTGATGGGTTTTCCTCTTGAGTTGATTTTGTCTTGAGGGGATTTTATATGTCAAAGTTTTGTGTTGGAACCGTGTTGCTTCAATTTACCCTCATTTGTGGGTTTTTGGTGAGTTATTCTTCTTGGGCTTCCAAAGGAGGGGAAATAATATGTTGCTTCATAGTTGGTTTTCATTTTGGTTTTGTGAATAGTTGCTCTTATGCTTGTTTTGATTTTGGTGGGTTTAGCCTTGCACTTGGAAGTTTCTTATTTATGGAATTCTAGTGTGAGATGGTGCATGCCTCACTTGATGTATTTACTTTTTGGCCTGGACATTTTGTGCAAGTTGGATTGCCCCATTTGTGATTACGAGTATTTTTTTGTTAGTAGGGGGTCGATAACCTTTGAAGATTTGCATTGGGTAACCCATGTCGAGCTTATGTGATGACACTCCACCCTCTAGCAACCTTATGTGTCTGTTGTTTCCCCTTGTTGTTCTTGTACCTCTGGAAGCAGATGTTCTTGTGTTTGTTGTTTCTTTTTTCATGGACTCTTGTTAGCCATTGTTCACTTGACTATTTTGGTTAAGGGTCTTTCTTGTCAACTCCTAGCATGGGGGGTGGATCTTCAGACCCACGTGGTTGGGTGGAACATGCTATGCACCCCATTGGGTTCCCAATTGAGGATCGATATGTGGAGATTTTTGCCACTTGCGGTGACTTCAAAGATGTGCCATAGATGGATCCAGTCTTAATACTTGTATTCTTCTTTTTACTTGTATTACCCTATCATATTGTATTGTTCTCATTCATGTTGGGGATCACTTTTGTATTATTGTAATTCTTAAATGATGTAATGAAATGAAACAGATGTAATTTATTATGTACCTTGTAAACCTTATGTGGTTAATGATTTGTGGTAGCTATTATTCGATGTGTTGTATCAGTGGAAATATGCTCCATTGAGTTCTCAGGATAATAGTATGTTATGGTTATCAAAATTAAGTTAATATTGTTATGTTGAATTATCACATGTGGATGTTTCTTATTGATGTTGTATAATGTAATCTTGGTTCATTCATTATTGAAATGGTATGATTATAGGTTTCATAATGTCGTCACATGTACCCCAGGGGACATAGTTGATAGTGTAATTATTTAATTGCTTTACATGTAATGTTTATTCATGTGCATCTGGTGTAATGTTCTCCTTTCAAAAAAAAAAATTGTGTAAAAATTTGTTAGTTTAGGTTGTCCTTTGGGGTTAGCACGGCGGGGTGAACATTACATATCAAGAGAAGAACAAGTATGATTGTTATGATTGTATATGATTGCATCCTCTTGTGTTATGACATTCTTACAAATCCAATAGATACTAGGAGGATATCCAACATGCTTATCAAAGGTTTTACTTTTCTTTCCTAGATTATGCCCATGAGTAGGGAAAATATAATCATACAAGCCATTTGATATTCTAGAAACACTATATTCTTGAAAAGAAAACATGCTAGCATGAGAAAGTATTCTATCTAAATTATGCAATGTTTCTGAAATGTAAACAAATGTCCTACAGATCTAAAATTTTTAATACTGAAATGATTTTTGAAATGCTTTAAAAATGACTTCACTACATCGATGATTTGACCTAGATAATATATATTCCTGAAACTTTAGACATATACTATATATTTACAACTTAGGTTAGGAAGCTACAAAATAGAGTTTTATTTAAAGGAGAAGTTTAAAATCAGGACTTCAGGATTGAGATTTCCCAGGAGAGACAGAATGGAGTCCTATTTAAAGGTTTTCCAATTTTCAAAAATTTAAAATTAGTTTTATACCTTTTTAGTTTTATAATTTGTAACTAAGTGTAAAATACACAGATTTTGTATAATTTTCTGACATTGATTTAGGATGCAAAAATGCAAGCTATATGAATTTTCACTAATGCAAAATTTGAAAACCCTATAATGCCAATTAACTAATGCCAACCTTAATGCAATGTCAATCTAAGCAAGATCTAGGATGATGATGCACTCCAATGATGTTCTAAATGCAGGTTCACCAAAATGAAACAACATAAAAAGGTGTTCCACCTCTTTGGAGGTGGAACACAAACTAGGTGTTTAGGGACCTAGAGCTATTTCCCTCAAGTTTCATTCAAGGAAACCCTACAGATCTTAATGCAAAGGAGAAAGAGATCTTGCAATAGGGTTGTCCTAGGGTATGTTTAGGGATTAATGAGGGGTTCACCACTAAGCTAGGGATTAGAAAGACAAATACAATGCAAGATATAATGTTAAACCCTAATATGGTGCAATGCTTCAGTAAATGACCTAGAAAATTATGTAAAACAAAACAAAAAGCTATAAGATGGAAGGTGTGCACTTGGAAACCGGAAGGAGAATAAATGAGGCTCTAAGATGCTAGAAATTATAACTTTAATGTTGATTGGGACTCATTCACCAGGCTGGGTGAATCGGTCCTAGATCTAGGTTTCTATGCAGAAACAAGAATCTGGAAAAAGGGTATCTAGAACTGTAAAAAAATGAATTTGGATCTAAACTAGGACTCATTCGACAAAACTGGTGAATCAATCTATTTATGGTTTTCTAAAACTTCAAAGTCTAAATCTAGTCTTCAAGGTCTGCTATGTGCTTCCCAACTAACTTCTAGATCCAAAACCCTAATTTGCAGCCTATAGAAGTCTTCCAAGTATCTCCAATGCTAGGTGACAACTTTGAACATTTTGACAACTTTCTCCAATTTTCTCTTTAGAAGGTCTTCAACCTAGATCTACAAAACACACACTAAAGAGAGGGGAAATGTTGTTTTGTTAGTGGATTGGGGTTTACCTTGGTCAAACCACATTTTGTTAATCAAACCTTGAAATGAAATAAAATAGGAATAGAGAATGATGAATGAGCAAGATGTGATGTTGCAACTCACCAAACTCTAATCATAAAGTACTAAAAACATGTATGAAGTGGCTCCAATCGATGTAGATCTTGAATCTTGCTTGGATAGGATAGATCTTGAATGAAATGCTTGCTTGAATCATGAAATCCTACATGATTATTGTTAGCTTAAAGAAAAGCATTCAATGCATGGAGACTTTGACATGATGCTTGGTGCTTGAAGAATTCTCTAAAATGCTTGATAATTAGCCCTTGAATGCTCTTGTAAATACTTGAATGTGCTTGTGAACTCAAACATGCTATAATAATTCTCTCACAAAAGTCTTAGGTGAAAATGAGTGAAAGAACCTTGCATTTATACTTAATTATGCAAGAATTCCCATAATTACAACACTACAAGCTGACATTAGATCTAGGAGGATAAAATGCCCCCAAAAATTTGAATTAATTTTGATTTTGGGCCACATGAGACTCATTCACCCAAGGTGGTGAATGAGTCCCATTAGGCATAATTTATGGGACCATTTTTAAAAATTCTTAGGAAGGTGTAAAACCAAGATCAGAACCCAAAAACCTAGGTGGGACTCATTCGCCCAAGGTGGTGAATGAGTCTCAAATCACTTAATCTAGGCCATATGACCTAGAAACACCTGAATTATGATTGGATGTTGATTAATGTTGGGATTATCCTCAAAAATATGTATTAATTAAGGCTTGTGGATGCAAAATAAGGCCAATTAAAGCATAAAAAAATTCAATTATTAATGAAAACCCTAGAAAAGTGTGAAAGTGTGTTACAACACTTTACAACAGTCCAAATAAGGCATGATTAAGGTTAAAAAGAGATTTATTAGGTGTAGTTAATTAATAAAACCTCAGAAAAGTGTGAAAGTGTGTTACAACACTTCACAACACTTTAAGAAGGTTCCATTTATGCTCATTATTTGATAAGGGCCGAAGACCTAATGTGAATTTGTCAAACACATTAAAACACTAAATCAAGGCAACATTAAGCTCAGCTAACAAGGAGGGGCCAAACAAGCAAGAAAAAATAAAAGGGATACTTTTTCTGTTGCCACAGTTGCATAGAAAAAACTCATATTTACTTATTCCTATAGGGTTTGTCTATTCTCTACTAAATTATTTTACATAATTCTCATAGTCAGTATTTTTTAGGCTTGCCTTTATCTTGAATGTGCATAGATTTTGGTAGTGATTATAAATTCTAATATTATCTTTATGTTGTTTATAATCTTGTATTTAGGGTAACACAAGGGTGGTTCAAATAATAAGGATCACACTTGAGCAACTACAAAATAGAGAGCATATATAAGATAGTAAGGATCAACTAGATGTGGAAGTGTTAAACTTATGTATTATGTACTAAAGAATGTAATGATTAACATAAACCTTTTGCAATAGAGGATTCAATACAACACTTCATTGTTGAGCCTCTAGACTAAGTTATTGAGTAGTTGGACTATAATATATTATTTGAGGTTAACAAGGAACATTAAAATAGACTAGTAAATAGGGAATTACACTATGAGAAAATTTCATAAAAAATACCCAACAACATTTGCATCATGCATGTAAGGAATGAGGATAACAAACCAACAAACCATAATATTTCATGGAATATTTACTTGAAGAGGTCACAGAGGTAGACTTAGAATATTTTTTTAAAAAAAACTAGAGAGTGGTATCATATCATGATATCACTTAGAAAAATCTAAAATATTCAATTATTGCATATCCAAATATTTTTGGTATCTTTCTCATTTAGTGATGAATTATGAGATTTTTTAAAATTTTATTTTTCCACTTTTATTTAATTTAATGTTTAGCATTGTCAAATAGATAACAAATATTTTGGGTACCATGAGGGTTATTTTTTTTAAATACTGATAAGTAATGGTTTACTTTTATAAGATTAATAATTTTTTTTTAATAATTTTTCATTCAATAATTATTTAACTTCTTCCTAAATGTTGTTATTTTGTTACTCAAAACCAATATTTTATTCAAATTTGTATTAACACTATTTTTTTAATTACCAATTTATAAACATTTGATGATAACAAAAATCATTAATATATCATACAAATAACTAATTGATAGTACTAAAAATAAATACTACTTACAATAAATAATACATTGTTTTCTTTCATCCATGAGGCACATGCACTACTAATTTAACTTTTGTTCATAATTGTTTGTCATTAGATATGTATATTGATTTTTTTAAATAAATAACTTGGGCACGTATGCAATACTTGTTATTTGCTAAACTTGTATGAAGTAAGATGATAACTTATTCCAAAATAGACTCATACAAAATGAATGAGTTGAAAAAATAAATCAAAAGTAAGGTACTTGAATAATGCCCACTATAGTGATTACGTAAGTTGTTGAGAAAAATTGTAGATTGGACCTTCTATATAGTTAATATAGTTAATACTAATGAAGAAGGATCCACATAAATGTAAATGGTTAAAATTATGAACAAATATGACAAGAAATGACTTTGCAATATTGGATTTTATAACATTTTAAATATTAATTACTCTTCATTTTATTGATTTGTGGACTTGTTTTTTATTGTTTTTTTTGTCATGGATTAAATAATGTTATTCAATTTGGACAAGTTGATTTTTGATTTTGTATATTTCATTTCATTGATTAAATATTTTTATTTACTTATTTTTTGTTAATAAATCATATTTGTTGTCTTTGAATTTATGGTGAGTCTTACATGTTGTCTAATCTTACAAGTACAATAGTGAATGAGAGTCCAAAGAAAAGACAAACAAACTAGTTGTGAGAAAATTTGATATATGTACAAGTTGAAATAGAATGTTACATATATATAATTGATACCAATATTTAAAAAATTGTATTAATATATTGTGTATACAATCACCTTTAATTTATATCTATTGGAGTAACTTAATTAATATTTACTCCAGTGCTTAATGCAAACTTAGGAAAAGGTCATCTAGTTCTGATTGCGAGTGTTATTGCATTAATTATGCATTTCAATCAGTCATGTGCTTTATTTTTCTATTGCACACAAGATAAAGTCACTTAACTGATTCAAGCATTCTATTATCTCACTCCTTTCTTAGTTAGAACTTCATCATTTAGGGTCTCATTTCGAGTTCGCCTAAGTCTACAGAAGAATATTCAATCCTTCATTGCATTCATTCAATAATCAATAATCATTATTGTTTCACATATTTTACTGTGAAATTTCTCATTCGTGTGTGACAGGTTTCTCTTCAGAATATCATCCAGGGCTTGTGGGATCTCAATCATGGATTCTAAATCATGGTATCAAAGCTCTAGATCTAAAGATCCTTGTTTGCTTTTTTGAGATTTTTTTTGCATCAGATACACTTTTCTATAGCATTTGTAGAAACAACACACCCCCCTAGGCCATTTCTTCAAGTGTACCTTGGAAAGAGGCTAGGAAATGGGCATGAAAGAGACATGATCTGCAAGAGTAGACCTCATATGCGACATCATTGAAACCATGTTTAGCACATATTCTCACAAGCAGGCAGGTGACAATGCGATTTTGTGAGGGGTGAATTGCAGATTGAGTCCACACCCTCTGTGGCATCACAAGCCATAATTTGTTTTATCAAACCAACCCCACCCCTATTTGAAGGTTGTGTTCGTGGAAGGAGGGAGATCTATACAAGAAAATTGGGTGCAATATTCTAAGGAGATTGCTTATAGAGTGGGCATAGTGGAGCCCGCCATTTCCAGACTTGACTTTTGTACAAAGAAAAGAAGCCTGTGCTGATTTTGGCATTTGGAGGCTGTGAAAGTCTTGAGCACAGAGTCATGCCTCATTGAAAAGAGCCCACGTGGAAGAAAGTAGCTCTTCATCAATTGCTAGGGGTGCGATTTCCACCTCACTTAGCCTTGCATCCATCGATCTTGGTTGAGGTTGAAGCTTGCATCATCACAAACTCCCACGTCGACCTTCATGCTTGGCTCATAGGGAGGAATTATTTATGCTGGAGTTCAAGTGTTGTCATCAGTTTCTACAAAGACTCAGCTAACTCCTACTTTGACATAAAGATTCACCACAATGGAGGTAGATGCAAACCTTGTTTCTAGATGCATGCATGTTTCTTTCCCTAATTTTTTTGTGCATGCTCTTTGCTTTCTTCCTTGTTGATTCTTTAAAAAATGTATGTGCTTTGTGAGCACCACATGATAAAGATCTGGGAAAATTTGGAGCTTTATAAAAATCAAACTTATATAATGTTCCATATGGGGGTTTCTGCTTAAAGCATCTAGGATAGGTTTCTTTCATTTTGGTTCTAAATAAACAAACTTAGAATATTAAAAGTTGCTAATTAATTGTCAAGCTCCGCACTATTCCTCCAATAGGTAGCCAAAAGTGTTCTTCTCTTCTAAGTTCCTAACTACATGAGCTTCTAGAGTCACATTGTCGTGTGCTTCCATAGTTTCTTTCTAGTAGGACAATATTGAGAATTGGATAAAAAATGACATCATCCCAATCGAAGGGCATCTTTGTAGTTCTTTAGTAGTTGCAACTTTCTTCTTTAGTTTGAATAAATTGTTAGGATTTTTTCCACCTGGATTTCCTCCTTTCCTCTTTGTTGACAGCCACATCACTGTTGTTGGCCCACCATCTTCATTTCCTTTGTAGCTTGTTCTCTATCAGTCTTCACATGATCTTGGATCGACATCATCGCTTTTCGACATGTGGACACACGTGTAATTTTCAGAGACACACATCATCTAGATTTGGATTCCAAAATCACCCATTTTTTTGGTTTGGCTTCTACAATTACCAATGGATCCTTTTCTTCCTAAGGGGAGAAATGTTGTTTGCAGGCAGTCGATCATTTTCTGTTTTCAGGCATTCATCATTGGCATGGGAGCTCTTTCATTATGGGGGCATTCATATCTTCATTTTATTTTCCTTCAACATGTGGACACGTGAGTAGTTTTCAAAGGAACACATCATCCGGATTTGGATTCCAAAATCACCCTTTTTTTGGTTTGGCTTCTGCAATCACCAGTGGATCCTTTTCTTCCTAAGGGGAGAAATGTTGTTTGTAGGTAGTTGATCATTTTCTGTTTTCAGGCATTTATCATTGGCATGGGAGCTCTTTCATTATGGGGGGATTCATATCTTCATTTTTTTTTCCTTCATCAGTTTTTGCTTCTCCTCAATTTTCATTTAAGGGGTGTTGGAGTAAATTAATTAATATTTACTCCAGTGATTAATGCAAACTTAGGAAAAGGTCATCTAGATCTGATTGCGAGTGTTATTGCATTAATTATGTATTTCAATCAGTCATGTGCTTTATTCTTTGTGTTGCACAAAAGATAAAGTCACTTAACTAATTCATGCATTTTGTTATCTCACTCCTCTCTCAATTAGAACTCCATCATTCAAGGTCTCATGTTGAGTTTTCCTGAGTCTACATAAGGATATTCAATGTTTCATTGTATTCATTCAATAATCAATAATCATTATTGTTTCACATATTTTGTTGTGCAATTTCTCATTCGTGTATGACAGGTTTCTTTTCAGAATATCATTGAAGGCTTGTGGGATCTCAATCACGAATTCTTTCAATATCATAAGATAATTATATTTAATAAGTATTCTAATAGTTATACATTGTCTAATTGTACTATAAAAGGAATATTGGTTAGCTTGTTCAAATTGACATATTGACAAATACAAAATAAGTCTTAAATTGTACTATTTTGTATTTACATATACACACACATGAAATATAATACTTATATATTTTATTTTTAAATATGATATACAATAGATATAATTTTTTCATATACCCTTTAAATATTTGTATAAATATTTAAAGAAACAAATTATACACATAATAGATAAATACTACATATAGAGTAAAACTAATTACACTTTCCCCAACTACTCGCCTTGCCGCCCTCACTACTATTTTTTGTTTTGTACTTGAGGTGGACTTGGCTCCTCCACAACGCAATTCCCATGGCTACGATCCAAGCCAAATCAAATGTCTCTCTATTATTGAGCAAATTCTTACTGTATTCTGACGTTTGAGCAACTTTTTTCATAATTACAATAGTTTGCAGCATATTTGTCCTCCTTTAATTGCTTAAGAGTTTCTTTTCGAACTGTGTGAAATCTTTCCCAATCATTCCCATCAACCTCTGTTTTCTACTGATAATTAGAAAACCGAGGAGAAACACTGCATATTGGAAATATACCTACACAGCAGGCCTTAATGAACGACAAATATACAAATAAAATAATCATAATAGGAATTGGAAGTATGGCCCGACTTGAAATGAAACCGCTAAGATGACATAGCAAAAGCAGAGATAGTTTGTCACTATTCTCCCATACAATACTTTTAAAGGTAATATAGCCCAGGAGGCGGCAGATGAGGACAGCATGAGGAACGTGGAAAGCTTTAAAGGTTGAATTGACTCTCTCTATTTTTCTGACTTCTTTATTTTGATTATGCTGTGCACGAATATAGAACAGCTCTTTAGCGATTCCTGTTAATCATTCAGCATGGCAACATTTTGGATGATTGGCTTCTCATTGGCATTGTTTTCAACACTCAGTTTGGTGGCAGCAGGGGAAGCTGATTGTTCTCAGGATCAAAGTTGCAGAAACAAGAATGAAGCCCTCCACCTCAAGCTTGGAGCAATTGCCTCTATTTTGATAGGCGGCACAATAGGTGTATGCTTGCCTATATTGGGGAGAAGGATTAGTGTTTTGAGGCCAGAGAAGGACATATTTATTATCATCAAGGCTTTTGCCGCAGGAGTTATTGTGGCAACGGGTTTTGTTCATATCCTTCCTGATGCCTTTGAGTCTCTGGGTAATGCTTGCTTGACGGGAGATGCTTGGCAAAACTTCCCGTTTGCTACATTTATAGCTATGATGGCGGCAGTTGGCAGTCTTATGGTAGATGCTATGGCTACTGGATATTATCAACGCGCCCACCTTAAGAAAATCAGATCCAGGGTTGGTGTAACAGAAATATCTAGCGTAGGAGTTGGGAATAGTGGGGAGTTAGAACTTGAAGGTGGGGAGTCAGAACAGCAGAGCCATCTTCACACACATGGCAGCACCCATGCACACGATTCCACCGCGGAAGGCTCTCCTTCATCACTGCTTCGCCACCGCGTTATTTCTCAGGTAAACAAAGACAAACCCAAATCAAATCTAAGCTACGCTCCAACACATAAGCTACTTAGTTGTCAGATATGTTGTTGTGTGTTCGTATCTCCTTAGCTTGCCCTAATATTTAAAAAAATTAACTAATTTCTGAATATTTTAGAATGAAGGCATTGAAATCTGTAATCCTTGACTTCATCTTTTATTCTTAGAGGCGCTGGTTTTTCTGGGTATCTTGCGTTTTTTCACTTTTAACATCATAAATCGTTATGGCTATTGTTTCACGAGTAAATCACCTTATCCGTAAGATTTTCATCTAGTCTTTCAGATAAGTTTGTGCTACTATTCATGATTTCCTATAACTTTATCTTATCCGAAAGACTGATTTGTGGAGCAGGTATTAGAGCTTGGAATAGTTGCTCACTCCGTGATAATTGGAATATCGTTAGGGGCATCTGAAAGTCCATGCACCATACGGCCTTTAATGGCAGCTTTGACATTTCATCAGTTTTTTGAAGGAATGGGTCTTGGAGGATGCATAGTTCAGGTGACTAATTTGCTTTTCCTAACAATTTATAAATATGACTTACATTCTTATGATGGCCTAATACTCATTCAACGTCTTGATGGTAATGGATAGGCGAGGTTCAAGAGTAGATCGACGGCGCTAATGGCGTTCTTCTTTTCTATAACCACACCACTCGGAATTGCTGTGGGAATCGCAATTTCATCGACATACAATGAAAATAGTCCAACAGCTCTAATTGTTGAGGGGATATTCGACTCAGCCTCTGCAGGAATTCTGATATATATGTCATTAGTGGATCTTCTTGCAGCAGATTTTCTTAGCCCACGAATGCAGAGCAAGGTGGGGCTTCAATTGTGGTCATATATTTCTCTTTTGTTAGGAATCGGTGCCATGTCTTTGTTGGCCAAATGGGCATAATTAAGTTATTTCAAAAGATTATATAGTAAGGATAGCATAAAGAGCAATGTTGTTATCAATCTATTACTTTTGACCAAATTGGTGTGTTGAAACAATTAATATGTGATAATCTGTGGCATCAGATTAGTTTCTAGTTACAACGTAAGGGCCCATGACTTCTATTTTAATCTGTTTAAACCAGCTCTGCTTATATATTAAACGTTTTGCTTTGAAATTTTCAACTGCCAAAAAGTGAGTTTGAACCCAGTATCAGTTTCTACGAGAAATTCGGGACTCGTCTGAATTTCGAGAATTTTGTGTAAGGGTGTCGTCTGTAGATTAATTCGCAGTTCTTGAGTGTTTTCGAGTTAAGAGTTTGATGGTTTGAAACCCATATTCTATGGCTTTTCCTCATTTCAGTTGGATTTTATAAAGAAGAAGCCTGTTTATAGTGGCTATTAGCTAGAATCAGAACTCTAGTAGGTAAGTTTTGATGTTGGTTGATGAAGCAATAATGCTTCTGAGTGTCAAAGTCAAACTCCTGGTCTAGATGGATATAATAGAGGAGTGGAACTAGATGAATATAATAAAGGAGCGGAACTGATTTCTTTGTGTAATCTAAAATAATTGTTAGACATACATATGAGAAAGTCTCCCACCAAAATTTCTTCGCTCCTTCATATTTTCCCATCTACATTAAAATTCAAGCAAGCAAATATTTATAACGCTTTCTAATGATTATAATTCATATTATAAGGTACTTAGTCTTCAAAACATGGTTTTAAAGTTAATGGTTTGATGAATTTTTTTTGGACTATATAGAGTCTTAGAAAAATTTGTGGATCGAATATGAACTCTTTGGGATCAAACCTAAACATTACAAGAATGATCTAATGTGTGATATTAATCTATATCATGTGGAATCATCCTAGTAGAATGTACACCTATCCAACCTAATTCATTATAATTTTTTATTTATGTTGATGAATAAGGATGGTGTCACAACCTATTTTGGATATACAAAATTAGTTGAAACTTTAAGTATCCAAATTCATTGATTTGATACATGGCATATACATTTTTCATTTTTTATTATAAAAATAAATCATATCTCTATGAATGTTTTCTTGATTGTGTCCTTTCCATACTTCTTCAAGTTGATTACATCATCTTGAACATATACTTTGATCCTCAAAATATTGTTTAAATACTATTGAATGGCATGATGTATTTGATATTGTCCTAATTATGTGATGTTGTATAAATAATGGTTAATCAATGATTATGAATTACTATGAAGTTATGGAATAACTATTATTTCATGCTTATAAGGTGGGTGTAAGGATAGATGCCCCATCTCATTCATTAAGGGATCATATGATATGAGAGAGAGTGACAAATTGGGGATATGAGGTCAAAGTACCATGGTTTTGGGAATGTACAGATGTCGTGTCAAGAAGAATTGAATGCATTTAATTAGTTGCTTAGGTTTCATAATTTTCGTATCATGGCTTAACATATAATTATGCATATTTTTATAAAAAATAATATTATGTATATTCATAAAAGATATGGTTGGTCATAAAATTGCACCCCTAGTATTCATATAGAGCCAATGATCAGGTCATAAAAAAAAAAAGTTTCTAAGTGGCAAAGATTACAACATTGTAGGGAGGAGGTGGGTCCTTGTCACTTGATTTTCCCCATTGTACATACACAAGGTTCAAAATATCCATTGGAATGTCCCAACCCTCATCATCTTTATCTTTATCTTTATATTCTTCCTCAAGGGCTAGTGAAATTACAAGAGTTAGTCAAGGAAAATTTCTAGAATCAAACTAGCTAGAGGATCCACCAAAAGACCACCTAGAAGCCCCCATTTAAGAGGAAAAATGGTGGAGCATCAACAAGCAGGTTGCAACCAACCCTATTATCCATGATATCATATAGCATACATAGGAGAAGCTTTCAAGCAACCAACACAATTACAATGAGAAGAAAATATATATACCCACCAATTCCCATGAGGAGGTGAGCGGCCCTTAGAGGAGGGAAATGAAGGAACTCTAGTAGTAGATAAGGGGAATTATTAGTGGTTGAGAAGATCTTGTAGGTGATCCAATTTTAATGCAACTTTATTAGCTTGCACTTGGATATGTAATAGAACATTAGAACAAAACAATGCTTTATAGAAAAAGAAAAATATGTTGATTAATAGACCATAGAAAAAATTACAAAAGTTCTCTTTTCATTTTCTAAAAATAATCTCCACCCTAAAAGAATGCCAAAACTAGTTGAATTTGTGAGGGATGTGAGGCCAATCACATAGAAGAATCATACTCCAAGAGAAAGGCTTTGGCCAAAAGGTCTTGAAAAAGTCATGAATTCAATTTTAATTTTTTTAGGTTTTGAGACAAAACCATAAGAGATACTTAAAATAATTGAACTACCCACATAAAGGACAACGTGGATATCTAATGCCCAATCAAGGAAGTATAGAGCCCATGATAAGTCCTTGGAAAAGAATACATTGAGAAAATTTATAAAATTTTGTTTCTAAAACAATTAAATACACGTGTGAAATTGATATTGACACATAAAATGAACAATTGAAAATGTTATCTATAGTCTAGGGTTGGCACCATAATTATATGGGGAGAAAGCCAACAATATCCATGTCGATCCATATAATTGTAAAGGTGGTGTTTGGACCCCACTTCCATGAAGGCCTAGAGGAATAGATTCCAATTTTGTGAACTATATTAGGTAAAATTTCCCCTATGACTATATCAAAAGTTTTACAATCCTCGTTAGAGAAGTGAAACTTAGCCTTAGTTTTATTCCATGACACCAAAATCATAAAAGTTATAGAGAATAAATCATGTAGACATTGAGTACCTTTCTTGTGAAATATTATGACATGTACCCAAGGAAATCTAATAAAAAAGAATTTAATTCCTAGTTAATTATTTAAATATTCGGTCCCTTTTCACACTAGCATAATTAATATTACTTAGGTCATGTTCCTTTTTGTATCACATCATAAAATTAGAACACATGTCATGATCTAATTTAATCCTTGCCTAGGGTATCACTTAGAGCTCAATACCATTTATCAAGGGTAATTCATTGTATACGTAGTCATTTTTCTAATTTTTTTTACATCAATAGAGCTCTCAAGATAACACAATAAATCTATTTGTCATTCTCTCTTTTCTGATAGGTTTTTGATTATAGGTGATTTTTGTGAGCTATAGGATTGAAGAATAAACACTAACATGGTAGTAGATTTGTTAAAAGCCTAAGATTGATTATTGATTTATTAAAATTAGAGGTAAAAAATTTAGAGGATTTTTTTAGGGGATCGTTAAAATCTATGCCAAATATTTACATTATCATATAGATTTGTATAGTTGTAAGATGGAATACTACATCATCCATCATTAATCCTATGCAAGTATAGTGTATATTTGAAATGATATATTTGTGGGATGGTGTTGTCATATGGTTTTGGTCATAGAGCATACCCATACTTCCAATTTCATTCAAGGGTAACCCTAAAGATTTGAATGCAAAAAAGAAAGAAATTTTGTAATAGGGTTGTCCTAGGGGTTGAATGTAAACTACTACGGGGTTCACCACCAAGTTTAAACTTGGAAAAGATAATGAAATGCAAGATGAAATGTAAAACCCTAGTTGAATGCAAAGTGACACTAAATGACCTATAAAAGTGAATGAAACAATACAAAAAGCTACAAAATAGAATGTGTGCACCTGGAAAATTGGAGATGGCTGAATGGAGGTCTGAATCACTATAAAACCAGACTTTAAAGTTGACTGGGACTCATTTTCCAAGCTAGGTGAATTAGTCATGTTTCTGGAAAACTATGTAGGAACAAGAATATGCCAAAAGGGTGTCCAAATCTACAAAATCCTAAAAACTAACTAGAACTGGGACTCATTCACCAGAAGTGGAAAATTAGTCTAGTTGGTCTTTTCTGCAACTTCAAAAGCTAATCCTGCTCTTCTCTTTCTACTCTATTCTTCCTGAGTGATTTTCAAATCCGAAACTCTGATTTGCAACCTATAGGTTTTCTCCAAGGTTCTCCAAGGCTTGATGACAACTTTGACAACTTTGAATGATTTGCAACCTTTCTCTAATCTTGCTCATTAGAAAATATGCAACATAGATCTACAAATGAAACACAAAGGAGAGGGAAAAATGTTGTGGGGTTAGTGGATATGGGTTTACCTTAGTCAAACCCCTTGTTGGTAATTAAACCTTGAAATAAAATGAAATATTAATGTAGAATGATGAATGAGCAAGATATGATGTTGCAACTCACCAAACCCTAGCAATGAAGTGCTGCAAATATGCTCAAAATGGCTGCTATGGATATAGACTTTGACTCTTTCTTGAAGGAGATAGATCTTGAATATAATTCTTGATTGAATCAAAAAATCCTACACCACAATTGTTAGCACAATAAAAAGCATGACACATGAAATCTTTGAAATGATGATTAATACTTGAATGTTGCTCTAAAATTCTTGATAATATGCCCTTGAATGCTCTTTAATTCTCTTGTGAACTCAAACTTGCTATAAGAATGATCATTCAACTTGCTAGGTGAAGAATGGATGAAAGAAGCTTGTATTTATACTTAATTATGCAATAATTCACAAAATTACAACACTACAAGCTGACATTGGATCTATGAGAATAAAATCTTGCCAAAGATTTAAATTAATTTTCATTTTTAGTTAAATGGGACTCATTCACCACCTTGGGCAAATGGGTCCCACCTAAGGGGACTCATTCATCCAAAATGGCGAATGAGTCCCACCTTAGCTTTTTGAGGTGGGTTTTTGAGATTTTGATGTTTTAAAATGGGTTTTTCAAGACTATCCTTGAAAATGCACATAAAATGAGGCTTGTGGATGTAAAATAGGGCCAATTAAAGCATAAAAAATCCCAATTATTAATGAAAAGCCTAGAAAAGTGTGAAATTGTGTTACAACACTTTAACATAAGGCAAGATTAATGTTAAAAAGAGGTTTTATTAGGTGTATTTCATTAATAAGACCTTAGAAAAGTGTGAAAGTGTGTTACAATAGTTCACAACACTTAAGCATGGTAGCATTGATGTTCATTTAGTTTAGAAGGGCCTAGGACCCAATGTGAATATGTTAGGTATATTACAACACTAAATCAAGGGCAAGTTAAGGGGACCTTTTTTCGTCATTACATCTAGCCCCCACTTTAGTGAGAGGAGAAACTTGCTTCAAACTCACACTAAAGTAGACCAAATATAGCAATGATCAATGGGGGTTTCAAATGTACCAACGCTAGTAAGATAGTCGACAACCATGACCAAGGGGGTTACGCAAGCCCCTAGGACAAAGGTCCTATGGAAAGAAAACATAAGCACAAAGGAATGCACATGAGATGATAAAGAGAAAAAAAAAGGCACAAGCATGCACTATCAAAGACATAAAGAAAATAAAAAAAGGGGGATCAAGCTTCAATTGTTTTTCCATCATGATGTAGATTAGATCTAGTCTATTTGTTCAAGAAAAAGAATACTCACTTTGAGGCGATGAAACTTCAGGTTGTCGATCGGGTGAGAAGTCCTAAGAGGGTGAGAAACATACACTTATGGTTGGTATGTGCTCACATGCAAGTGGATGTGGTGAAATTTGTACCTCAATCGGGCTTCCCTCTCAAACCATACCAAATTTATACCTCCTAATAACTTTAATAAGGTGCCACACAAAAATGGTTTTCGAGCTTCACGAGACAATCAAAACTCCATATGCTTAGAGCTCATGAACAAATAGGATGGCCCCATAGGCATGCAAGTTGTGTTATAATGCAAGGTAGCCATATAGATGTAAAATGTAAAGAACATCCAAAGGATTCTTGCTTAGTTCATGTGAGGTCTTTAACTTAGGTAAAATTGTGCCTAATGTCTCCACGAGAGGACCAATCAAAGAATAAAAAAATCACAACTTAGGGGATGTAGTGCATCACATCAAGCCACTAAGAGGAATGTATTATGCTAAGAGAGATCACACTCCTGGAGGACATCACACCCAATTTCATTCCAAAAATAAAAAATGCATCATATCAAGTAGTAAGATTGCACCATGAACCATGATAAATAAAAATACAAAAGAATAATGTTAATGTATGCCCCCACTTTAAAGAAATTGCTAAACACTATATTGTGAGGAATTACTTTAAAGTAGCAAATGATAAATAAAAGTAATAAAGAAGACATGAGAGATAACTTGGAAAGCCCTATTCCAAGTCATATGTTTCCAAATAAAGCTACGCCATCATAAGAAAAAGAAAAGAGAGGGGTTGCTCCCAAAAAGGAAAATCCAAATACATAAGGGATCTATGGAATTGGAGTTAGTATGTTCTTTGCTACAATGTTTTTAGAGAGCTCAAAACTATCATCATTCCCCAAATACACATAGAATTGGAAGAATGACACAAAAGGAGAAAAAAAAAACAAAAACATTTTGGGTCAACATGGAAGAAACATGAATACATCTAAATTCCTTGCGTCATCCCCAAAAGGAAAACACAAGACTCTAGTGTAGTAAAATGCATACCCTTTGCATTTTCACACTTGTTTGGGTTCTCCTTACTTTATTTATGCTTCTTTATGGCTTAATTGGTCCTATTTTGTGTCCACAAGCCCTATGAATTATATCTTTTTCTAGTTAATCTCGACATTTTCCAATGCATAAATGATAATTTGATGATTTCATCAAAGTGTCCTTGATTTTTCAGTTAGGACTAAAATGCCACCTAGAGCATCTTTGTCCCCCAAAGGTCTCAGAACCCTAATTTTGAGGTATCTTAATTGGGCCCCTTTTTGGTGTTTGTGCCCCAAGTTTCATGGCTTGGTAATAAGATGCCACCTAGGGCGTCTTAGTCTTCCTTAAGTCATTTTCATGATTTAATTTTAAATTATGCCAGGATTTAGCCTCTTTTATTTAATGAATTCATATGTCGTCTTGGTGTGATGCAATTTTGGGACATTAAGCATAGATAAGTATAAATACAAGGTTCATTCATTCATTTTTGAGAGCTTTTATCATAGCATAATTGAGTTCACAAGCGCACTCAAGAGCGTCCTATCAAGCATTTGGATCAATTATCAAGATTCAAGCATCCTATCAAAGAGTTTCTTGCATCATGTGTGTTGTTGTGCTAACATTTGTGATGTAGGGTTTTGATTCAAGCAAAGACGTTCAAGCAAGATCCTTCAAGCATTCAAGATCCATATCCATTGCAACCATTCCACACAAGTTGTAGACTTTATAAGGGTTTTGTGAGTTTCAACATTGCATGTTGTTCATTTACCGTTTCCTTCATTATTTCTATTTCATTTCAAGGTTTAATTACCAACAAGGGGTTTGACCAAGGAAAACCACCATTCACTAACAAACAAAAAGTTTTTCCCATCTTGCATATTTGTGATTGCAAATTTAGGTTGAATACTTGAAGATCATTTGGAGTGCAAAGTTGTAAAAGTTGCAAATTTGCATTACAAATTTGTCATTTTCATGAAAACTCACCTATAGGCCGAATCTAAAAGTTTCAGAACCTGAGATCGAAAAGGAAGCAAGTGCAGACCTTGGAGCTCAGGATCACATTCAGAGTTTGTAGAAATTTAGAATGGGACTAATACGCTACCTTGGGTATCTTGGTCCTCCAAAGCATATTTTTTAGTGGTTCCTTTAGGTCCGGTTCTGACATTCGAAGACTTCGCATCTGCCCTGAAAAATAAAACAAGACTAATACACCATCCTAGGTGTCTTAGTCCTTCATAACACTTTTTGGAACCTTCTTTACATTTCTAGAATCCTCACAACATCTCCATATTTCCCAGGTAGACACATTCTAACTTCTAGAACTTTCATAATCTTTGTATTTTGTTTATCTTTTTAGGTCATTCTGCCTTCATTTTGCATATCACATTGTGTTTCTAACATTTTATTTTGCAAGCACTTGCTTGGTGGTGAACCCCTTAGAGCTGAAAATGCCCCCTCCTAGGTCCTTCCTAATTGAGAATTGACTTAGCCTGGGAGGTTGTTATTCAATCCAATTGGGACTCCTATGACATATTTCAATGATTTGTGTGGAGAAAGTGATATTTCTATATATTCATTTTTCCATAAATCATTTTGGTGAACCCAAATTTTTAGTATTCATTTCTGATTTGGAGTCCATTAAAGTCCTTATATCTAGATTGCATTCATTTAGTGAAAGTACATCTAGCGTTTCTTGCATTGACGAAATTACGTTTAGGGTTTCTTATATTTACATTAGTGAAAGTGCATATATAGGTTGCATCTTTACTTTATTGCATCATTTCATTTCATTGAAAAATTGAAAAGTTCATTGTTCTTCATCTTCATTACATTTACAAACATTTTTATTGCATTCAAAATTGAAGAAATTTCATTCCATATTGAATTCAATTTCTTGTTCCTAGTTACTTTTTCTTGCACTTATTTGCACATTTTTCTATTTCTGAACATTAGTATCTTGTATAGGAAATTTGTAAACACTGTTGCCATTCTAGAATTTACTATTTTTCTACAAAAGACTTCTGCTATGACTAAAATTCCCTTCCTAGTGTCTTAGTCCCTCTCAAGATTTTTTCCTTAGAAGTTTCTCTCTATTGTTTGCTATCTATTTCAGTCCCTAGAACATCAGAATCTCACTAGGAGGACCAAGACGCCCTTATTGGCATCTTAGTCCCTATTGACTTTGACTCTCCAATCTTCAAGATCTGAAATTTCTTTTCTATATTTTTGTGGGATGCCTTCAATTTTCTGTTTCAGATTCTCGAATTATTGTTATTCAAATTTCCTTCATTTCAAGTGTAATTGCAAGCATAGGATATTGTGTTCATTGCATTTTATGTGGTTTATCCATTGTATGAGCTGTAGTACTTGGTGTCCTACTACTAATATCATGGTTAGACAAAGTGCGAGACTCATGTCATCCCACAATAAAACACTCATTGTGGATCTTGGGTTATCAAGCTCTCTTACTTTTGGTGTTGGAATTAGCTCACTAGGTATGGACCATACCTTTGACATAGGATATTTTTCTATGCCTACCTTACCTACAAGTGTTGTGCTAAATTTCCAAACAATGGTTGATCATATTCATCAAGAAAATATAATGAAAATGCATGAAGACTTAACAAATTTACAAGATATTGTGAGTATTGAAAACATTTCAAACACTATTATACCTGCCATAGATAACCTTCACCACATGATGGAAAGTGATGAGGGACTGGAAGTTGTGCATAATGTAGCTCAAATATTTGGGAAACATCTTCCTTCCACCACTAATGGTTCTCAAGCCTCAAACAATATGAAAAAGAAAGGAGGAAGTCAAACTCCTCCCTCTTCAACCATAACCTCAATTCCCACCTATACCAATCCTCAAATGACCACAACAATGCAGCCAACTAGTAGCATCCTTCCTACCTCGAATATTTCCACTAGTGGTCCTTATACCTATGGGGCATCTAATCTTATATCTCCTCCTATAAGAAATCCCTTCACTAGTCCTTCCAACACATACATACCACCACCATATTCATCTCCCTCACACACTATAAGCAATGATCCTATCATTAACCATCTCTTACAAATTATTTCATCCAATCAACATCAAGTTTCCACCATAAATCAGAATCGAAATGGTTCACCATCATATTATGTCAAGAGAAACCCACTATCCTTGTATATATTAAGAACTTTGGTGCCAAAAGGTTTATAGATCCCTAGATTTGAGAAATATGGAGGAAAGAGAGATCCAACTAATCATGTTAATGCCTTTATTGCTTTGTGTAGTGACTTTATCCTTGAAGACAAAATTTTGGCTAAACTTAAATTTCCTCGATCCTTGAAATACATTGCCTTGGATTGGTTTTCTTCATTACTTAATAACTCAATTCATTCATTCAATGAACTTGTTGAGGCCTTTATTAACCATTTCCAAGTGCACATGGTCCCTGAAATGACATTAGTTGATTTGATGAGATGTAAGCAAAATGAGGGTGAAAAAGTCACTAAATTTATTTCACACTACCATTCACTTTATTCCCAAATTAGTGTGAAGATTCCTAATTCCCACCTTCAAAAGATGTTTGTAGAAAACTTACAAAGAAAGATAAGGGATAAGCTCACCATGATGAAATTCCCCTCCATGCATATATGCATTGCCCTTCGAGACTATCAAAATTCTGCAACCAGTAGTGAACTGAAACCCACCCCCACCCATCCTAAAAATCCCAAAGCTTCAAACCAAAACACTTACCAACCTTTCAGAAGAAAAAATTAAAGTTTCCTTCAACTAAATTCCACCTCTCAACCTACCCAACTAGTTGATACCCAAGTAGCCACTATAAAGAAGAGTAATCCTTATATCTTTGGGGATCCACAAAGGAAATTTACACCCTTACCCAACACACTCCATAACATTATGATCCAACTCTTAAATAAAAACATGCTTACCTTACCTCTTATCCAACCCTTTGACCCTATTAATCCATTACCTTTGAGCTTTAGAAACAATGCCTATTCTGCTTATCACCAACAAAAATGACATGATACGAAACATTGCAAGCATCCTAAACATCTTGTGCAAGACCTCATTGATTCCAATCAAATCCTAATTGGAGGCATGAATGACAAAGGTAATAAGTCTATGGCTCCTCCCAACCAAAACTTGCAAATATTTACCAATCCCATGCTCGACCATAATATTTCTTTTGTGAAGGCTAGTGAAAATAAGCCTGATGTGATGAATGTTGACATAGATGAGTAGAATATAAGTAATCATGACCAAAATCCTATGGATGATGATGAATAGAGTCCTATGGATACTAATTAAAAAATTCCTATTGATACAATAATAAGAGTGGTTGACATCGAGCAGGTGGGTATGTGCAGGATCATGATGGGCCAAAAAGTGGCAATATGATGGGTATGTGGCTGATGACTATTTTTTTACCCAAAATTGATGAAATGAAAAGGGTCTTTAAATGAGATTCTTGCTTTCCACATATATAAATTATGCTTTACATTGAATTTAAAAAGTAATTATTATTCATTTTCTATTCAAATTACAACTAAAATCTTGATTCATAGGCTGATTCAAAAACATCTATAGCTTTGAAACGATATCACATTTTTTGAATCTAGAACATGTGTCACATTCTATGCTTCAAATACTATAGGATTAAAAAAATAAAAATTGAATTTCATGAAGTTTTGACCAAGTTAAGGTGGTCATACATACAATTTTTTATATTTTTAAAAAACTTTTAATAAAAAATTCATAATTAATTATTTACTTGGAAAAAATTACAAAAAAATATGCATCACATCGGGGCATGAGTCATCTACTTATATCTAAATTATTATAAAAAATATTATCATTTTATTGTGGTTAGGGTGGTCAGATAGACACGCTTCTTATTTTTTCCCTGAAATTTAAGTACCACTGCATTGAAATTTCAAATTTTCACCAAATAGATTTTTTTTTTTTTTAAACATACCTATTAGTTTAGAAACTACAGTCAATTTTCTACAAATTCTATTCTTATACAATTTTAAAATAATATAGATAACTTATTCAAATTTTTACGTCAAGTTGCCTAACTCTGATTTTTCTAAATTTTTTGCTACTTAAGGGCCTATTTTTTCCATGATGATCCTGCACATACCCAGGTCATAAACAACAAACCATTGACATTACTTTCTCTTTAGAAGAAACAATTAAACATGCACCTGATGGTCATCTTTACATAGCCGAAAAAATCAATAATAAGCCCACTCTTGGGATTTTAATTGATCCTGTATGTGGAGAGAATGTGATCAAAAAAGAACTTTTATATGTGCATGAACTTACTCAAGATAGATATGATAAACCAAAATCATGCATTAAAATGCATGATGGTTTTTCTCATGCTATGATGGGCTCAATCACACTCCCTTTACAAGTAGGATCAAAGAAATAAAATGTATCATTTTATATCATCTCTAATTCAAATCAATTTCATGTGAAGTTAGGCTACAAGTGGCTTCACTCCATGAATGTGGTCCCATCCATTTTCCATAAGTGCTTAAAGTTTCTAGTCGGCAATGAAATATTCACAGTGAACCATATTGGCTTTAGACCCCCATCTTTCGATGGAAATTTCTCGTTATATTATTTTTAACTTGAACCTATGGAACCTATAAGACCCCATGAAGAACTCCTTTTCCTATCCTACCAAAATTTCAAAGAAAAATGCATAGAAAATCTATCCCTTGAAAACTTTCCTCCACCCATGCTTGAACTTCTACCACCTAAAGAAAACAATTTTGAGCCTAAAGCCCTTCCAAAAAACCAATACCTATCCATGAAAACTCCCTTACTTATTTCCTACAAGAGACCCAGAGAAAACTAATCAAGTCCTAATCCACCTCCTAAGAAAATTTATAAAGACAAAGAGAAAGTGGTTAAACAAACTTCCATGATTTCTTTCATTCTTCCCTCACAAGAAGAAAAGGAACCTATGGTTGACAAACCCACTCCTACACAAACATAACTTGAAAACCATAATAAAAGAAACTACAATGCTAGAGAGTATAGGTATAGGCATCGTGCTATTGCTCAAAAGATGAGTGACAAGAACAACTTTGAAAATCAAAGCCCAAACTTGATAGAAGCAATAAATTATGACCCTCCTCCACTACTAGAACAAATAGTCCAAGCCATGTCTCCACCACAAGGACTGGAAACTTCTATGGATATTACTATTCATCCTCTTGTTGTGGTTAATTTGGATGACGATGAGGAAACAACTAAAAGTGACGAGGAAGTGCATAATGAGTTAAATTTGTTATTTTCCTCTTCCATGAGCTTAAACGACAATAACCATGGTGATCCTCCTAAACTGAGGATTCACCGTGTGTTTAACTTAGTGATTCTCCTTGTACAACACTTGATGTTGTCCCTCTCGCTAGTCATTTACATTCTACATATACTGAACAAGACTAGGATGTGGATAACATATTGGATGGTTGACTTGCATGTGGTTTACTATTCTTTTCCTTTTATTTTTATTTTTCTTTCTTTTTAATTTTTTCTCGCATGTGCATAATGTGATCCCTCATGATGTTTTGTTTGATGTTTCTCTCTTTGTTCATTCCTCTATTTGTACCTAACATTCTTCTATATATTTTATACTTTTTCCTTTTCCTTGATCTTTTATCTTTATCTTTCATTTTCCTTTTTTATCTTGTGTTTCCTTTTGGGGATGACGCAAGGCATTGAGACATTCATTTCTCCATCATGTTGACCCAAAATATTTTTCATTATCTTTTATTTTCCTTTCATTTTCCTTTTTTGTCTTGGGTTTTCCTTTTGGGGATGACGCAAGGCATTCAGACATTCATGTCTCCTTCATGTTGCCCAAAAGCATTTTCATATCTATTCTTTTCCTTTCATTTTACTTTTTTGTCTTGTGTTTTCCTTTTGGGGATAACAAAAGGCATCGAGACACCCTATGTATCTTCCATGTTGATCGAAAAAGGCTTTCCTTTCTTATTTTTCACTCTCTTTGTGCCATTCTTCCAGTTCTATGTGTATTTGGGGAATGATGAGAGTTCCAATCTCTCTCATATTATTGCAACAAAGAAAGATACTGACCTTGAATCCATAGATCCCTTATGTGTTACGGGGGAAACCCTCTTTTCCTTTTCATTTTTGGCTACTTTAAAGTAATTTCTCATAACATGGTGTTAGCAATTTCTTTAAAGTGGGGGCATACATTGTCATTATTTTGATTGTATTTTTTTCCCTTTTTATGTTCTTTGATGTGATTTTCTTATTTTACGTGATTTTTTTCCCTCTTTGTGGTGACATTGGGAGTAATTTCCTTCAAGAATGTGATCTATCTTAGCATATTATATTCCCCTTAGTGGTGATGTGATGCACTGCATCCCTTAAGTGGTGAATATTTTATCCTTTGATCGGTCCTCTCTTGGAAAAATTGGGAACAATGGTCCCCTAAGAGTAAGACCTCACATGAACTAAGAAAAATCCCTTTGAGCACCCATCTTTCTTGTTGCATTTTTCTTCCTTATTAAAGTCATGGAGGTATGAATTTGATATGGCCCCTTGGAGCTTACCTCGTGAACACCTAGCTTCACTAGCCCTTGTGAGCATGCATTTTTTTACCTTATCAAAGTCATGGAGGTATGGCTTTAATATGGTCCATTGGGGCTCACCTAGTGGAAACCTAGCTTCACTAGCCCTTGTGAGCATGTGTTTTGTTTGCATAGTGGATAATGAGTTCCACTTGTAAACATTTTTGGACAAATAGCCTATACCTAGTCCACTGTGTTGGACGGCTAGTCGAAGCTTTGATTTTTTGAAGTTTTTCTTTTTCTTTTTTTCCTTTTTCCTTATCTTTGATGGTGTATGTTTGTGATCTATTTATGGCTTCATATATCATTCGTAAGCATGTTCCTTTGTGCCTCTGTTGGTTTTCCATAGGATCTTGATCCTAGGGGCTTGGCCATCCTCTAGATTATTTCCATCCTATCTTACTAGAATTTGTACATTTGAACACCTCTTGATTGCATGATTGGATACTTTAGTGTAAGTTTGAAGCAAGTTCATCCTCTCACTAAAGTGGGGGCTAAATGTAGTGTAGTTAAATGCACATCCTTTGAATTTTCACACTTGTTTGGGCCCACCTTGCTTTATTTATTCTTCTTTATGGATTAATTGGTCCTATTTTGTGTCCACAAGCCCTATGAATTATATATTTTTCTAGTTAATCTCTACATTCTCCAATGCATAAATGATAATTTAATGATTTCATCTAAGTGTCCCTAATTTTTGGGTTGGGACTAAAATGCTACCTAGGGTGTCTTTTTCCACCAAAGGTCTCAAGACCTTGATTTTGAGGTATCTTAGTTGGGTCACTTTTTTGTGTTAGTGCCCCAAGTTTCATGGCTTGGGACTAAGATGCCACCTAGGGTGTCTTAGTCCTCCTTGAGTCATTTTTGGGATTTAATTTCAAATTTTGGTAGGATTTAGCCTCCTTTATTTAATGAATTCATATGTCGGATTGGTGTGATGTAATTTCAGGATATTAAGGATAGATAACTATAAATACAAGGTTCATTCATTCATTTTCAATCCAATTCTTTTGTGAGAGCTTTTATCATAGCATAATTGAGTTTACAAGAGCATTCAAGAGCACTCTATCAAGCATTTGGAGCCATTATCAAGATTCAAGCATCCTATCAAAGAGTTTCTTGCATCATGTGTGTTGTTGTGCTAACATTTATGATGTAGGGTATTGATTCAAGCAAAGTAATTCAAGCAAGATCCTTCAAGCATTCAAGATCCATATCCATTGTATCCATTGCACACAAGTTTGCAGACTTTATAAGGGTTTGGTAAGTTTTAGCATCACATGTTGCTCATTCACCATTTCCTTTATTATTTTTATTACATTTCAAGGTTTAATTACCAACAAGGGGTTTGACCAAGGAAAACCCCCATTCACTAACAAACAAGTTTTTTCCATCTTCCATATTTGTGATTACAGATTTAGGTTGAAGAACTAAAGATCATTTGGAGTGAAAATTTGTAAAAGTTGCATTACAAAGTTGTCAACTTCATGGAAACTCACCTATAGGCTGAATCTAGATGTTTCTGAACCTAAGATCTGAAAGGAAGCAAGTGAAAAACTTGGGGCTCAGGATCCCATTCATAGTTTACAAAAATTCAAAATGAGACTAATATGCCACCTTGGACATCTTAGTCATCCCTGACATAGTTTTCAGTGGTTCCTTTAGAGATGGTTTCGACATCTGAAGACTCCACATCTGCCCTGAAAAGCACCAATGGGACTAATACGCCACCTTGGGCATCTTAGTCCTTCATAACACTTTTGGCAGCTTCTTTACATTTCTAGAATGCTCACAACATATCCATAATTCCAAGGTAGACACATCCTAACTTCTATTTTCTTAATATTTGTATTTTTTTTACCTTTTTAGGTCATTTTGCAGATATTTTGCATATCACATTATATTTTCCAACATTTTCTTTTCTAGGAATTTGCTTTGTGGTGAACCCCTTAGAGCTGAAAAAGCCCCCTCCTAGGTCCTTCCTAATTGGGAATTGACTCACCTTGTGAGGTTGTTAGTCAATCCAATCTGGACTCCTATGAAATCTTTGAATGATTTGTGGGGAGAAAGTGTGATATTTCTATTATCCATTTTTCCATAAATCAAAGACAAAAAAAAGAGAAAATGATTTTTTTTTTTTTTTGGGTAAACATGGAAGAGACATGAATGTCTCAATGCCTTGCGTCATTCCCAAAAGGAAAACAAACGACAAACAAAAAGAAAAAAATGAAAAGAAAAGCTTTTGGGTCAACATGGAAGACACATGAATGTCTCAATGCCTTTCATCATCCCCAAAAGAAAGCACAAGATAAAAAAAAGAGAGAAAATTAAAAGAAATGATTTTGGGTCAACATGGAAGAGACATGAATGTATCAATGCCTTGCATTGTCCCCAAAAGGAAAAAAAAAGACAAACAAAAAAGATAAAATGAAAAGAAAAGCTTTTGGGTCAACATGGAAGAGACATGAATATCTCACTGCCTTGCATCATCCCCAAAAGGAAAACAAAAGAGAAATGAAAAAGATAAAAGGAAAAAAAAGATTTACAACATAGGGAAGAATGAAGATACAAATAGATGAACATGAAGAGAGAGAGAACATATATCAAACAAAAAATCATAGGGGATCACATTACCCACATGTAATCACACAAAAGAAAATGAAAAAGAAATAGTGCAAAAGACTAGTAAGGCACTTGCGAGTCAACCTAAATCAGGTCATCTGCCTCATGATCCAATCTTTATAAGTAGAAGGTGGAAAATGAACCTAAGGGACAACAAATGGATTACTAGGACAAGGCTATCTACTTCTTAGCTCCACTGAGTATGAGACAAGAATGAGTTGAGGTAGGTGCTAGGAAAGGTCATTTAATAGTGATAATAGAATGTTCTACAACTATTACATGACAATGGGATGGAAAAAAAGGATGCTATTTGATCCCTCAATGGAAATCACTACCATCAAAGTGAAAATTTTTCAATACTAATTTGAATGCATGACACTCATTAGTACTATGTCCAAGAGTTTTGTGGTATCAACAATGTGGAACTTTCACATCTTTAGGATATAGTATGAGCCTATCTTTTGTTGGTGGTAATGTTATTAGTTATTTGTTTAAAACTATTTGTAATTTCCTTTCACTTTCAGGTGGCAGACAAGGGAACATTAGTTTTTACAACTTGTTGGGCCTCCTACACTTACTAGATTCACCAATTTCTCTAGATAGGATTAGGGTAAGTGGTCCAAAGATGATCTCATCATCCTTGTTATTGTTATGAGTCATTGGTTTTTCTTTAGGATGGAAATTCATATCAAGAGGAGAGTCTCAAATCAATGTACCATCACTATGAACCCTTAGGTATTCTTTAGGAGGTTGTATGTTGCGAGGGGGATCTTGATATCCTAACCCTTTGGTTTCTTCAATTGGGATTTGCTCTAGGAATTGATGAATGTTATGTTAACTTGCTATATCATATCCTTGCTTACTCTAGATCGTGGATCCTTTTCCATATGTCTCTTCTATGTTGATTGGAGTGTTACTTTTTTATCATAAATTGGTTGAGTATTTGCATTTTGAGAGGAACTAGGTTCACCTATTGTAGGGAACTTAGGTTAAACTTTTTCTTTAGGATGTAAGTAACCAAACATCTCAAGAGGTGGTATCATGGGGGAATTTGGTTGTTTCATGGATGGATAAAAGGATGCATTAGCCTCGAGGTTGCTAAGACAATCATTTAGGAACTTATTCATGTTGTCACCATCTACTCCAGTGATGTCAACATTACGAGGACATGTATTAGGAGTTAAAGGAGCATGAGTTAGTTCAATTTCATTAGGGTAATTTTGAAAAGAACAACTTGACACATCCACTAAGGACTTTAAAGACATCCAAAGCTTAATAAAGCACATATCTATGATGACCATTTTAGGTTCTAAACTATGCAACAATGCAATTTTCAATTTAAGCAATACCTAAAATAAAGTAATTAAAACTAGATGCAATGAATTGTATGAAACAAAAAATCTATAAAATGAAATAGAAAGGAAATAGTAGCAAACAAAAACTCAGAAACTAAACTTTGAATGTTAGAAAATGCAATGTAGAATATGCAAAGGGACTGATTTTTCCAAGGTAGCGAATGAGTCCTAGTGATGATTTTTTTTCAAAATTTTTAGAAAATTTTAATTGAATTTTATGTTTTTTATGTTTTTTGATATGTATCTGAGATGCAAATGCATATTTTGAATGATTTTAAGTAGAATGAGATGCAAAAATACAAGCTATATGAGCTTTCACTAATGAAAAATTGAAAACCCTATAATGCAAATTAACCAATGCAAGTCCTAATGCAATGTTAATGCAAGCTAAATCTAGGATTAAAATGAACTCCAAATCAGAAAATGAAATGTTCTAATGCTGGTTCACCAAAATGAAATGATGGATTTGTGGGATGGTGTTGTCATATGGTTTTGGTCATAGAGCATACCCACACTTCCAATTTCATTCAAGTGTAATCCTAGAAATCTCAATGCAAAAGAGAAATAAATCTTGTAGTAGGGTTTTCTTAGGGGTTGAATGCAAACTACTAAGGGGTTCACCACCAAGTTTAAAATTGGAAAAGATAATAAAATGCAAGATGAAATGCAAAACCCTAATTGAATGCAAAGTGATAGTAAATGACCTATAAAAGTGAATGAAACAATACATAAAGCTACAAAAGAGAATGTGTACACCTAGGAAACTATAGATGGTTGAATGGAGGCTTGAATCACTATAAAACTTTACTTTAAAGCTGATTGGGATTCATTCGCCAAGTTGGGTGAATCAATCCTGTTTCTGGAAAACTATGCAAGAACAAGAATTTTCCAAAAGGGTGTCCAAATTTGCAAAATTCTAAAAATTGAATAGAACTGGGACTCATTCTTTGGAAGTGGTGGATCAGTCTAGTTGGGCTTTTCTGCAACTTCAAAAGCTAATCTTGCTCTTCTCTTTCTTCTTTGTTCTTCTTGAGTGATTTTTGGATTCATATCTCCGATTTGCAACCTATAGGTTTTATCCAAGGTTCTCCAAGGCCTAATGACAACTTTTTCAACTTTGAATGATTTGCAACTTTTATCCAATCTTTCTCCTTAGGAAATCTATAACCTAGATTTACAAATGACACACAAAGGAGGGGGGGAAATGTTGTGGGGTTGGTGGATAGTGGTTTTCCTTAGTCAAACTCCTTGTTGGTAAATAAACCTTGAAATAAAATGAAATATGAATGGAGAATGATGAATGAACAAGATATGATGTTGCAACCAACCAAACCCTAAAAATGAAGTGTTGCAAATATGCTTGAAATTGTTGCAATGGATATAGACTTTGACTCTTGCTTGAAGGAGATAGATCTTGAATTTAATGCTTGCTTGAATCACAAAATCCTACACCACAATTGTTAGCACAATAACAAACATGATGCATGAAATCTTTGAAATGATGACTAATGCTTGAATGCTGCTCTAAAATACTTGAAAATATGCCCTTGAATACTCTTGAATGCTCTTGAATGCTCTTGAATGCTCTTGTGAACTCAAAATTTCTATAAGAATTCCCATTCAACTTTCTAGGCGTAAAATGGATGAAATAAGCTTGTATTTATACTCAATTATGAAATAATTCCTAAAATTACAACACTACAAGATGACATTGGATCTAGGAGAATAAAATTCCGCCAAAGATTTAAATTAATTTTGATCAAGAGTTAAGTGTGAATCATTCACCACCTTGGGTGAATGGCTCCCACCTAAGGGGACTCATTCACCCAGAATGGTGAATGAGTCCCACCTTAGCTTTTTGAGGTGGGTTTTCAAGATTTTGATGTTTTAAAATGGTTTTGTTGGGATTATCCTTGAAATAATACATAAATGAGGCTTGTGGATGTAAAATAGGACCAATTAAAGCATAAAAAATTGCAATTATTAATGACAAGCCTAGAAAAGTGTGAAAGTGTGTTACAACACTTTACAACACTAAAATAAGGCAAGATTAATGTTAAAAAAAGGTTTTATTAGGTGTGTTTCATTAATAAGACCTTAGAAAAGTGTGAAATTATGTTACAACACTTCACAACACTTAAGCAAGGTACCATTGATGTTCATTTAGTTCACAAGAACCCAAGACCTAATGTGAATATGTTAGGCATATTACAACACTAAATCAAGGCCAAGTTAAGGGGACCTTTTTCTATCATTACAATATTGTAACTGTTGCTATTTTTTACTCAACATATTTTTTATTCCAATTTCATAACATTTTTGAAAAATATGTTATCACCATTAGTAGGTCACAAATTGATTCATGGCTAATGCATTATTTTATGGTTGATGTTAACTTTTTAATTGCCATCCATTTTTTGGGGAGAATTTTATAGTGTTTCCAATCAATGATTTCCCATCTATCACCACCATTGTTTTTCTCTACCAATAGAGCTTTTTGTAGCCCATGTCATAGTCACATTGGTGACTAGGGGCCTAAGTTAAACACAAAAACACTTATCCTTACACATTGAAACCAAGGAAACTTTTTTTAGACCAATAGTTTGAAACTAGGTGTATCTTATGCATACAAAGTTAGAGTTTTGGAAATAAGTTTAAAGTAGAGGATTTTCTACCCTCAAGATGATAGGGTATTAAGGAGAAAATAACCCTTGATTACCTCAGGGATAAAAGCTCAGGTGATGAGATTAAGAATAAAGATTATTTGTATAACTTAATTGAAGAAACAACAAATTACTAATGATGAGAATAATGATATCACTTAATGATAAAAAACAAATGATAAAATTAAAATCTCTAATATACATAAGTAAAAAGTAATTAAACTATAGATTTTACCCCCAAGAGGATTAGCTATTGGCCACAGATTCCAACACATTGTGGGGATGTCTATGCTCCACACTATTGTCTCTAGTAAAACAAAAAGAAAAATTATTGAATTTAAAATGTTTGGTTTATTAAGCCTATACATCTGCACATATACAAAATGAGAAAAAAATTGGGGCCTATTTTGAGGCTTGCCTCTATCCAATCCCCATTTTGGTTTTTCCACTTCCATAGACAACTACATAGATAGATATAGATAAAAATGAATAAAGAAAAATACATGTGATAGAAAAAACCTACAAAAGAGGAGAACCCTTATCATAAATAAGATAGACATGTTATAGAAACAAATCCTGTAAAGGAGGATAACCCCTATCACAAATGTAAAAGAAAAGATCAAATAGATAATATGAAGTAGATGAGATAAGGTAATAGGAGATCATTACCAATAGCCTGTGGTTCTCGTCTTTGATAGATAGATGTGATAGTGATGGATTTAAGCGAAGCCTTTACTATTGTTTGAGGAAGAACTTTGCTATGAAGGTGAGAAAAAAATAAGAACAAGAAAAAATGAGATAGAATGAGAGAGATCAAGAGTAGAATGGGATAACATGAGAATGAATGAGAGTGAGAGGGAAAAATGAGGTTTTGTGAGGTTACATAGGTGGGAGGAGCTACTTTTCATTTTTTTTCCTACAATGTCATGTGCTATAAGCAAGAGACACAAAATACTCATATTTGAATCATGAAAATTTTAGGGATGCTAGCACACAATGGAGAAATTTGGATGTTGTGGAAGTGTCACTCAAAACTTTGCAAGGATTAGGCATCTTAAACATAATATAATAAATATTTATATAATAAAAGTATTTAGTATAAATATAATATAATTTAATATAAATATATATTACAAGATAATTAAATATAATTATATTATATGTCAGGAGGAATGGAAATTCTAAGTAGCTTTGTGGCATGAGCATGGGATAGGGTTTTTGCACCCTATCCACATGCTTTCTTCTTCATGCATTGCTTCCTTTGCTATGTGGGGGGTGTCTATTTACTGTGTTGGGTCATGGCCTAGGGTGGGCTATGAAGCTTCTCTTTTCTCCCTTATTTCTTGTTGGGTTTATTCACATGGGTTGCTCTCTTCTACTAGGTGGATGATTGGTTTGGAGATGTGGGCTCTCCTTTATTTTTGCTATTGCTACTTCTTGTGTAGATATTTTGTGGATTTGAATTACATTTTGGCTCCTCTAAGGGTTTTGTGGTACATGTGTGGGGGATTTTTTTCTTCCATGCATGTGTGTTGTAGAACAATGGCCCCTTCTCATTTTCATGGCCTTTTAGGTCTTGTTTTATGGTGTTTGATATATTTTTCTCTGATTTTATGTTGCAACATGGCTTGAACATGCATATTTAGGTACTAAAATTCAAATAATGACATCTTGTGAAGGTGTTGTGAAGTGTTGTAAAACATTTATACTTTCTTCTAGACTCTAAAATCACCTTTTCATCACTAAACAAGTCCTATTTTGAAGTGTTGTAAGGTCTTGTAACAAGATTTCATGCTTTTCTAGGCACAACTTCACTATTTATCCCTTTCTCATTCTTTATTTGGTCCCTTTATGACCTCATATGTCTTAATTAAGTGTATTTTTGAATGTAAGACCAATAAAAAAACATTAAATACAAGTTAATTCCTGACACCCATTTTCAAGTCCTAGGTGGGACCCATTCACCATGGGTGGTGACTGAGTCCCTCTTGGCTCCAAATTCAGAATTTTTAAAATTTCCTTTCAGGTTTTTATTCAAAAACACTTGATGTCGACCTGTGATGGGGTATGAATGGTTAACTAAGGCACAAAATTGTATAAATAAGTGATTTTCACCTCATTTTACATCTACAATCTCATTCATTCAAGCATTCATTCACACATCATCTCAAGCATTCAAACATCTTACAACCTCTTATCAAGCAATACTCAAGCACTTTGAAGCATCCATTGACATTACTTTATATTTGCATTATCAAGGGTTTGGTAAGTTGATAGCTATTGCATGTTGTTAGTTTATCATTCTCTTTTATTTCATTGTTTCATTAAGGGTTTGATTACCAAAAGTGGGTTTGACCAAGGAAAGCCCCTATTTGCTAACCCCCAACCATTTCCCCCCTATTGCATGTGTGTTTGCAAACCTAGACCTGTATGTAGATTTAACAAGATTTTTGGTGTTGAAGATTGGTAAACAAGTCAACTCATTCATGTTTCAAGCTTAGAGAAGGTTTTTTGTCCATTTCCCACAGAATTGATTTTGGCAACCTAACAATTAGAGATTTTCAATTTTGGTTTTGCAGAGTTGTCTCCTATTTTTTTAGAATTTTGGGAGAGGATTGATTCACCACCAGTGGTGAATGAGTCCCACCTTAGGACTGAAAATCTGAATTTTGTTAGATTTTTGATCCCAACAGTCAGAAACCAGTTCCCGACACTTTTTCACCAGTAGGAGGACTAATTCGCCACCCTAGGAAAATGAGTCCCATTGTGAAATTTCAGTGATTTTAGTCAACATCCATAACATTCCAGAATCATCAAACATTGCCTAGGTGCACTCTGTTTAATCTCATTTCTTTTTGTTCTGCATTATTTCTTCATTTAGTTCATTGATTGCATATCATAGTGTGTTTTCCGGCATAGTTTAAATCTTAGTTTTTTATTCAAATTCATTCATTTACATCACTTAATTACATTTATTTTACATCATTTAGCTTAGAGAACATTGGGCATAACATTAATTTGAATGAAACCTTAGCATTTTTGGGCCCTATCTCTCTCCTTTTAGGTGAAAAATCCTAGAAGAGCTAGCGAAGTCCATAGGAACCAAAAATCTATGGTGCAACATGGCACTCCATGAGGCCTTGGATAGATTGGGTCTTGCTTCTCTACTTCTTGGATGAGGTTTGGATCACCTAAAGATGGCTAAACCTAGTGAAGGTTTGTCAAAGAATGAGGTTTTTAGAATGCAAAAAGTGAATGGATGCTTAGAGGGATCTCAATATCATCTGGTTTTGGAGATCCAACCAGACTCAGTGACTGAGGATATGAGTTATCTAAGAAACCATGTATTAATTTTCAAGTTTATGGTGACACAAGTTTCACTCCCATTTCTGGAATTGTGGATACAGAGCACATTGACTCTTGAGGATGACATAAAAATTATGCTAGCGATTAATAATTATTTCATAGTATATTTTTATTTCATGTCACAAAAAATAGGGATTTTGATGGAGGTCCACATTTCTACAATTAGGTGGGATTTTTTATTAAACCATGGCATGCAGGATTCAACTCTGTAGAGGATCTTCCCTCTAAGGTTCTTGTTTGGGTGTGTCTCCCGCATCTACCTCTAGAGTTGGGGAGAAGTGATATTTTGTAGATGGTAACTCTTCTTCTTGGGAAACCTATTGGAACTTCTCAACAAACATTTCATAAAAAGTTAATTTCTTTTGCAACTGTTTGTGTGGAAATTGATTTAAATAACCTAATGCTAGATTCTATGGAAATTTTTATAGGGTCTTCCTCTTGGACATAGCAATTAGACTATGAGGCTTTTCATTTCTGATATTAGATATTCTGTGAGTATGGTCACCTTCAACAAAAGTATCTTAGAATCATCCATAAAAAATATTCATGGGTTTTCCCTTCTAATCTTGATGTTGAGGGGGATAAATGGAAAGCTCCTAAGAAGGGGTTGATGGCTAGCAAGGAGGTTTTTGTTCCAATAATGTACCATAATAAAGGCAGAGGTCAAAAGTGTACTCTTAAAGATAGAAAGGAAGATGATACCTTCAAGAAATTTGATTGTTTGGATGATTTGGCTTAGGAAAAAGGGTTTCCTATTAGCATCCAAATGTTGGAAGGTTCTTTGGCTAGGGACTCATCAACTTCTCAAGAAGTTGCTTTCCTCATGTCTTCTAAAATTGGGGGTTAGGAGGTGTATATTGATATTAATCCACTTCTATAAGATCCTAGGTTGTTGGGGCTTAGGAAGCATTTAGAGGAGAAATATGGGGTTGTTTTACCTGGTTTGGGACCTACTTTAGTGGGAGTTTTTGATGATACTGGGAAATGTAAAGAAGGTACACTAGCTTTGGTTCTACAACTAAAGATCCTTAAAAAATGGGCTCCAACAGAGCCTCCTAAGGTATGCCAGAAGAAGGATCATGAGAAGGTGAAATTAATTGGTGCGATGTCAGTGGAATCAAGTTCATTGAAAACCATTGAATACCACTTTTCTCATCCTCAAGAATGATTGTTGTCTCATGGAATGTAAGGGATATGAATAGCATCCCTAAACAAAAGTCTATTCTATATGTGATTCTCATTTATTCTCCAAGTGTTATTCTCTAGGAGACTAAGTTAAATATTTTAGGTATGTTAAGTTTGGCCTCTAATATTTGGGTTGGAGGTTAGTGTTAGTGTGTGGGAGCTCATGGTAGTTTTGATAGAGTTTCTTGTTTTTAGAATCCACATAGAATATTTTTTTTGTGATGGATCGAGCTAGTAAACACTCTATGTCTCTAGCTACCTCAAGTTTGGAATTCAGTGAAATTACCCTTCTTTCTAACATTTATGCTCCAACATAATTTTCTTGTAAATATTTTCTTTGATTTCATGTTAGAAATGTGCTAGCCCTTGGCCCTTATCTTCCTTCGATTTTGATAGAATATTTCAATGCTATCCACTCTTTGGAGGAGAAGCAAGGAGGTTTAGCATGACTAGAGCCTTCATCTGTGCTTCTGAGGGATAGTGTTGCTTCCTTGAACATGGTTGAAATTAATCCTAGCAATGGTATGTTCACATGGAATAATAGGAGATGTAGGGAGGATGCTATCTCTGAAAGGCTAGATAGATTCTTGGTTTCCAGTTTCTGGGTTGGAGATAAATAGATAACTAGTTTGGAGATCCTTGACCAGAGAGGTTTTGATCATTGTTTGATCAAACTATCTTATGTGGCTTAGGAATTATTTGCTTCATGACCTTGTTCCTATTTGGGGGCATAAAATAAGTTGGTTGATGACGTGCTACAATGTACTCATTTTTAAAGAGACTCCAATTTGTGAAGTATATGTTGAAACAATGGAATAGGCAACAATTTGGTAATATCTTCTAGGGAAAAAGGTTGGCTCAGGATCACTTAGATTCTCTCTCAACATATTTGGGACCATTATATTATAGAGGAAAATAGTAAGTTGTAAGTTGTGGTTGAGAAGGAGTTGGCTAAATGGGAGTTATGGGAAGAAATATTCTAGAAGAAAAAATATCGTATTGATTGGCTCTAGGAGGGTGATAGAAATGTTATTTTCTTTCACAACTTTGTTAAGGATAGAGGACAAGGGAATATCATTTCCTCTCTTTAATCCTTTGGGGGGAATCAACTATCTTCCTTTGGTGAGATTTCAAAAGAGGTTGTTTGGTATTATTCTATCTTATTCTCTAAGGACTATATTCTTTCCAATGTGAAAGAATCCCTCATTTTGGAATGCATTCCGCTTCTAGTTTCTAGTGAGATGAAGGATTCTTTGATTCAACTAGTGTCCAAGAGTGAGTTGGAGGAGATCATGTTTCTTATGAAGAATGGGGAATCTCAGGGCTTTGATGGGTTTCCTACTGAGTGCTTTCAGGAGTTTTAGGAAATCATCAAGTTTGATCTTCTTGAGGTAGTACAAGAATCTCAAAGAAACAAACAGATGTTAAAGAGCATGGATGCTACCTTTCTTTCTCTTATCCCAAAAAGGAGGGGGATAACTTTTTTGACCTCTTTGGACCCATTTCTTTGTGTAATGTGGTTTATAATATTATAACCAAGTTGATAGTTGAACATCTCAATCCATGGTTGAGCAACTTGATCTCTGAGGAGTAGTGATGCTTTGTTTCTAGTAGGAAAATTATTGATGGGATTGTTGTTACTACTAAAGTTGTTTGCTTCATGGCTGCCTCCAAGTAGAAGGAAATGCTCACTAAGCTCGACATGGCCAAATATTTTTGACCATGTTAAATGGGATTTCCTTGGTAAGATTCTACATGCTTTTAAGTTTGGAAATGATCGAATTGAGTGGGTGAAATGGAAGAAAATAGGGTTTTAAAAGGAAGGGGGGTTCACCAATTTAAAATGTAGACCTATTTCTCACTATTTCATTAGAAATGAGATTCACACAAAGAATTAACTTACAACCCTTAGGTGAGTCAACTCAATGAGGGAATCTATTGATTTCCTTATGCTTGAGGATGAGAGTTTTAGCCTAAACAAAAATTTTGGGAGAAAAACTAAAAATAAAAAATCTACTAAATTATGCTCATTCAAACTTGAAACAACAATATAAAGTTCAGTATTGATAGAAATAGAAAACTTTCCACAGATTTGAGAAGGGAAGAAAACTATGTACAGGTCACCAAAAGGTAGTTTTGGGATACTATCTAGGAATCATTTGCCCATGGGAACATGGGTATTTTTTTAGGGATTTCAAACAACTTTCTGGAGCCTCTGATGTCAATCTATAGCTTTTGTTTGATCCCAGTTGGAGTGTCAAAAATTAGATTTGTAGGTGAGTTTTTATGAATTGACGACAAATTTGACAACTTTGACAACTTTGAAACTTTTTCTAATCTTTCTCTTCAAAAGATCTCCAGTCCTTCTTCAACCTAAGATCTACAACGCAAAAACAAGAGGGAAAAATATTTTTTTTGGTGAATGGGGGTTTGCCTTGGTCAAACCCTACAGGGGTAATTAAACCTTGAATAGAAATAATGAAATGTGAAAGGAATAATGAAAGAACAATGATATGTTGCAACTCACCAAATCATTGAAAAAACCTTTATAAGTGTATAATATGTATCACGATCTTGCATGAGGGTATGTGCAGGATCATCATGGAAAAAATAGGCCCTTAAGTGGCAAATTTTTTAGAAAAATCGAGTTAGGAAACTTGACGTAAAAATTTGAATAAGTTATCTATATTATTTCAAAAATATGTAAGAATAGAATCTATAGAAAATTGAATGCAGTTTCTAAACTACTAGGTTTGTTTTAAAAAATAAATCTATTTGGTGAAATTTTGAAATTTCAATGCAATAGTACTTAAATTTCAGGGAAAAATAAGAAGTAGGTGTCTCATGACCACCCTAACCACAACAAAATCATAATATTTTTTATAATATTTTAGATATAAGTAGAGGACTCATGTACTGATGTGATGCATATTTTTTTGTAATTTTTTTCCAAGTAAATAATTAATTATGATTTTTTATTCCAACTTTTAAAAAATATAAAAACTCGTATGTTTGACCACCTTAACTTGGTCAAAACTTCATGAAATTTTTTTTTTTAATCCTATAGTATGCAAAACATAGAATGTGATACATGTTTTGGATTCAAAAATGTGATACCGTTTGAAAGCTATAGATGTTTTTCAATCAACTTATCAATCAGGACTTTAGTCGTAATTTGATTAGAAAATGAATAATAATTACTTATTAAAATCAAAGTAAAGCATAATTTATATTGGTGGAAAGCTGAGAATCTCCTTTAAAAACCCTTTTTGTTTCATCAATTTTGAGTGAAAAAAAAGTTGTCAGCCACATACCCATCATATTGCAACTTTTTGGCCCATCACGATCCTGCACATACCCATGAAATGGCTTGAATGGATGTGGATCTTGATGTTTGAATTATGAATTTGAATGCTTGCTTTGATCTTTAAAACCTACATCACAATGTTAGCTCCAAAAATATGCATGATGCTTAAGACTTTGACATGATGCTTCAGATATTGATTGTTGCTATAGATTCTTGACATATCTACTCTTGAATGCTCTTAATCATAAATTTTTCTATAAGTTTTTCTCACTTCAAAATTCTAGGAAAGACTTATTAAAATAACCTTGTATTTATAGGTATGTATCCTTAATTTCTTGAAAGTTAAGCATTACAAGATGAAATCAAAATTTGAATTTAGAGATGTTAAAATACCACCAAAAACATAATTTAAATTCAGGTTCAAAGGCGTAAGGAGGACCCATTCAACCATGGGTGAATGGATCCTAGGTCCCTATTCTTAGAACACACATTGCTCAAGGTGAAGTGTTATGAGTTGGAATTAATTTTTGTTGGGTTTCCCTAAGTTCAAAAAATGTAATTTATTTGGCTTGTAAATGCAAAAATATGGCTTATTAAGGCCTAATTAAGTCCACTTATTTAATAGTGCCCAAAAAATGTGTAAAAATGTAAAGGAGTACATTTTTCTATAGTGCATTTAGCTCCCATTTTAGTGAGAGGATGAGCACAAGCACTAAATCACACTAAAGTAGACAAACATGCACCAAGAGGGGTCCAAGTGTACAAATTTTAGTAAGATAAGATGAAAAAGATCAAGGAGGTGGCTAAGCCCCCAAGATTAAGATCCCATGAAAAACCAACACAAGCACAAAGGAACACACACAAGATGTATGATATGCAGAAACGAGACAGGATACACAAACATACAATGTCAAAGACTAAAAAAAAGAAAAAAAGAAAAAGAAAAAGGGGTGTATCAATCCTCAACTATTTTTCCAACTCAATGTGGATCAAGCCTTATCTATTTTTCCAAAAATGTTTATAAGTGAAACCCTTTTTCCACTATGAAAACAACAATACATGCTCACACGGGCTAGTGAAATTTTTTGTCCACTAGGTGAGCCCCCTGAAAATGGCTAAGTGAGAAAGTCATGCTAGGTCTATAGGATCTCACCATAGAATGATAAAGTCATTCTAGGTCTACAGGCTCCCATTGTACTAACCACACCAAATTTATACCTTCAATAAATTTGACAAGGCACCACACAATATGAACTTCAAGCTTCATAAGGCTTAGAAAACTATGTTATGCTAAGCACTTATGAACAAACAAGCGAATAAGATATTCATAGGGGTTTTTATTAGTTCATGTAGGGTCTCCTCTTAGGGAACATCATGCCTAATGTCTCCAAGAGCGGACAAGTCAAGGATAAAGATTCAAAAATTAGGGAATGCAATACATAGCATTACCACTAAGAGGAATTCCATATGCTTAGAAAAGTCACAATCTTGGAGGAAATCAAACCCAATGACACCACCAAGAAGAAGAAACATCGCATGAAATAAGATCGGACTATGAAACATAAGTTATAGTAAAAAAATGATAAAACCAATGTGTGCCCCAACTTAAAAAAATTTCTAAATACCATGCTGTGAGCAATTACTTTAAAGTATAAAATGATCAATGTTAGACAATAAAGAAGACATGAGAGCTTATTCAGAAATCCCTATGTCAAGCATATGTTTCCAAATTAAGCTACATCATTAAAAGGGGTTCTCCCAAATAAAATCCCAAACACATATAAGGGATCCACGTATTTGGGGTCATCGTATGTCTTTGCTATAATAATATTGTAGAGCTCAGAACCATCATCATTCCCCAAATAACTCTTAGAACTAGAAGAATGACACATAGAGAGTGAAAACAAAGAAAATATTCTGGGTCAACATGGAAGATACCCAAATGTCTTGATGTCTTATGTCATCCCCAAAAGGAAAAAAAAAAGAAAAAAGAAAAGATAAAGGTTTATGACATATAGAAGAATGTAGGTACAAATAGATGAATGAACGAAAAGACATTGCAAATAGAATGATATGGGGGATCACATTAAAAAAAGAAATCACACAAAGAACATGAAAATAAGATAGAGAAAGACTAGTAAAGCACATGTGAGTCAACCTATAGCAGTTCATCCACATCCCAATCTTGTTCATCATATGCAAAAGGCTGATAACTAGCCAAAGGGACAATGAAAAGTGTAGTACTAGGAACATAAGTAGGTTCAACACATGGTGAGTCACTATTTTTAGGAGGATCATCACAGTTTATATGATGTAAGATCATGGAAGAGGAAAACAATAAATTTAGCTGATTACACACTTCATCATTAATCTTAGCAGTCTCATCATCATCATCGAAGTTAATCACAATAGGAGGTCTGATGATAATATCCATGGGAGATGCTTGTTCTTGTTGTGTTGTAGGTATAGAGTTTTCATTTTGTAAAAAAGGTGTAGAATCATCATGCATTTCTTGAGTTTTTGTTTAATTTTGAGTTATTAATTCATGTTTTGCTTGTATCAGATGAGCAATAGCATGAAATTTATGCCTATGCTCTCTAGCATTTCAGTTTCTTTTTGTTTTGTTTTTGAATTGTGGTTGTGTAGGAATATATTTTCCAACCTATAATGTAAGAAATAGGGTTCCACATTTTTGGAAGATGGAACACAAGGGGATATGGATCCTCCTATTTCACTATCATTACACTCAAGGAAATCCTATAGATCTCAATCCAATGATAGAATGGGAGAAAGATATCTTGCAATAGGGGTGTCCTAGGGTTTGATTAGAGACTAAATGATGGTTCACCACCAAGCTAGGGCTTGGAAAGAAAATATATGCAAATGACATACAAAACCTAACTAGATAACCTCAAGAATGAAACTAAATTAGAAAATGACAAACTGAGAATGAACATAGGTGCACCTGAAGGAAAGATGTGATCAAAACAAGCTTCAAAACCTTAAAATATTGAATCTTAATGCTCATTGGGATTCATACACAATTGTGTCCTATGGATTGTAGGTGGGTCCTGAAGAGCTGAAAATTTGGAATCTGGAGTTATAGACTGAGAGGAAAAGAAACCAAAAACTATTCCCTTAAACCCTAATTGGGACTCATATGCCCAAACTATAGCAAAGTGTCCCATTTTTTCACAAAGTGTCCTAGTAGCATAGTCTTGAAGATGGATCAAATAATCCTTTTCCCATTAGTTTCATGTAGGTAGGCTGGATATCTTGCTCTAGATCTGAGTTTCTGTGAGCCTTGACAACTTTACATGATAAATTTTGCAACTTTTACAACTTTGCAATCTTGATACTTTTGAAGGCTTCAAATCCACTTAGTATTCAAATTATAAACCTATAATCACATAAAGAGAGAGAAAAGGTGTTGTTTTTTTAGGGAATAGGGGTTTTCCTTCCAAAACCCCATTTAGGTAATTTAACCAAATGATGAAACAATGAAATAAGGACAGGAAACATGAAACATGAAATGATGATACCTTGGATGATGTCTTGGAATAAAAATATACGAACTAACATGAAGTGGCCATGAAGAATGTAGATCTTGATCTCAAATTGGATGTGGAGCAATGCTTGCAAATGGATCTTCAATGCTACATCAACAACATTAGCTCAACAACATGCTTAATGCACTATGCATTCAACATGATGATGGATCTTGAATTGCTACAACAAATGATGAATAAATCTTCATTTGAATGCTATTAAGATGCTCTTGAATGTCCTTGAATACTCTTGTGAAGTCTTCTAATCAAAAAATTTCTAAATTAGGAATTCCCTCTTGAAAGTCTTAGGTTGGTCTCTTGAATGCTTAAGTGAACATGAGTGAAATAACCTTGTATTTATACTTGTTTATGCCAAATTTCTTGAAATTACATCACAAGCTAACATAAAAGCTAGGAGGAGAAAATCGTGCCAAGAATTTGAATTAAATTTAATTTTGGGCCACATGGGACTCATACACCAAAAGTGGTGTATGAGTCCCATTAGGCTTAACTATGGGACACATTTTTCAAAAATGCTTAGAATGATGTAAAATCTAGATTGAGGCCCTAAAACCTAGGTGGGACTCATAAGCCCAAGGTGGCATATGAGCCCCAAATCACTAAATCTTGGCCACAGAATCTAAAAAACACCTAAGTTATGATTGAATGTTGGTTTATGTGAGGATTATCCTTGGAAAGATGTGTTAATTAAGGCTTATGGATGTAAAATAAGGCCAATTAAGGTATAAATAAGACCAATTGTTTAATAAAACATTAGATGAATGTGAAATTGTGTTACAACACTTTACAACACTCCAAATAAGGTATAAATAAGTTCATTTAGTTCAGAAGGGCCCAAGACCTAATGTTAATATGTTAGACACATTACAACACTAAATTAAGGCCAATGTGTTAGGGAGTACTTGTTTTTTCATTACATCTAGCCCCCACTTTAGTGAGAGGATGAACTTGCATCAATATCACACTAAAGTAGATATTGAAGAGGGGTTCAAATGTACCAATACAAATGGTCTAGGATAACAAGGATCAAAGGAGGTGGTCAAGCCCCAAGATTTGAGATCCTATATCAAACTGATATAAGCACAAAAGGACACACACAAGGTGTATGGTATGTAGTGTCAAGATACTCAAACATACAATGTTAATGATGAAAAGAAAGGAAAAAGATAAATAAATAAAAAGGGGTGGATCAAGCCTTGACCATTTGTCCAACATGATGTGGATTAGATCTAAGCTATTTATCCAAAATACACATTCACTCTAAGGCAACGAAACTTCAGGTTGTCTGCTAGGTGAGTATCCAAAAGGGTGGCTTAGTGAGAAATTCATGCCTCCATATTGGCTTCTCAATGTATAATGAGTAATTCATGCCCACATTTAGGCTTCTCATCATATGTAAACCATATCAAAACTATACCTCCAGATAACATTGAGAAGGCACCACATAATAATGAACTTCGAACTTCATGAGGCAAGCAAAGATTCATATGGTTGAAACTCATGAACAAACAAGATGGTACCACATGAAAGAAAAGTGTGCTATGCAAGGTGACCATATAACAATTGTTGTAAATGCAAAAATAGTGTAAGGTGCATTCAAAGGGATTTTTCTTAATTCATGCAAGGTCTCTTTGTTAGGTAAAATCATGCCTAATATCTCCAAGAGAGGACAAGCCAAAGAAATATCATGCTCTCAGAGGAAATCAATCCCAATGACACCACCGTGAAAAGGATGCATCACAAGAATAAATAAAATCACACAGTAAAACATGAGTGTCAATGTAGGCCCCCACTTTAAAGTGGTTGCTAACACCATTTCTGTGAGCAATTGCTTTAAAGTAGAAGAAGACATGAGAGCTTATTTGGAAAGCCCTATGCTAAGTCATATTTTTCCAATAAGCTACGTCATGAAAAGGGGAAGGGGTTGTCCACAAAATGTATAACTTGCTACGTCACATGTGAGCCAACTTAAGGAATGTCATCCACATCCCAAGCTTGCTCTTTGATGTACATGAAAGGCGGCCAACTAACCAGACGAGACAACAATAAGTGACGTATGAGGAGAAGGCTACTCAATCCCTTGCCCCCACTTAGTGTAGGACAAGGATGAGCCAAGATGATTGATGAAAAAGATGCTAGAGTGAAAATTAGTATCAATTAGAGGAACCTGGTGCTTCAACCCAAGGAAGAGCACCACAATCCTTAATATATTGAATTTTGTTACTCAAAGCCTTACATTCATTAGTAGAATGACCATGAACTCTATGATATGCATAAAATGAGCTCTTGTAGTAAAATTTCTTTCGTGTTCTTGGAGGGAGAGATATCAGAAGATCTTGGAGGAGTCTCATCAAGATATTCCCTTAATCAAAATTAGAGGACCTTTCATTATTTTATGACAAAGATATCTCTTGCTTAGTACAAGCTATCATACCTACAAAAGACTTGTGAGATTTTTTTCTCTCCTTGAAAGGAGGATGTAAAATCTAAAAAACTCGAATCATTAGTATTTTGCATGATGACATTGATGTTAAACAAGGATTTATTTGTTTCTTTCATTTCTTTCAAAGGGTAACAATCAAGACCACTAGTGTCTATCACTTCAAGATGCACTAATTTTAAAGTCGGCTTAGAGGAATCTTTTGTAATAGTGTTGATATTAAGTGAAGGCTTGTTTGTTTCTTTCGAGGGGTAATAACGAAGACCACTAGTATTTTCTTGTGTGTGAGGCTCTATAGGGACATAGATACCTTGTTCTCTAGCACCACATCCTCTTCCACTATATCCAAGTTGTTTCATGAGTTCATAACCTTTTCCATTAAGCATTTTCATTTCTTTTGTATTTGGTGGTTGTTCATAATTAGTTTAGTCAAATTTTGATGCGTAATTTGTTTTCTTTTGTTCTAAAGTGGTTGAGGTGGATGCTTTCAAAGGATCATTTGAATTTTGTGTTGACATTACCACCTTTTCTTTTTCCTTCTTAGAGTCTTTGTCTATGATCTTATACAGTTCTCCCATGAATTTTGGTGTGAAATCTAAGGAACCCCAATCATATTCTAATATCTTTGTGACATCTTCAATATGTTTTTCTATCTTTTTGTTGCATGAGTTGTAGTTGTGTAGTCGGTGCCAATGTTTTCAGAGGATTTTCCTTATTTTTCTCAATGTTCAAACAACTATTTGGTTAAGGATCAGCTTCGAGTATGTACACTTTGTTGTTGTAGACATATTTCATTTTATGATGAAGAGTAGAAGGAACCCCATTCATTGCATGAATCCATGACCTTCCTAAAAGAAGATTATATGAAATATCATGAGGCATAACATGGATCGGTGTTTCTAATGTGGGCTTTCCAACTTTAATATATAAAGTGATCATTCCCAACAGTTTTTTTCCTACATTATTGAATCCATGAATAGATAAAGAATCAGGTTGAATTTTTTTATTTATCCACACGAATCCTATCCAAAATTTTTACACTATACACATTAAGAGTGGAGCCATTTTCAACAATGGTTCTCTTTATCCATGTTCTATTGTATCTAGCTATTATCATGAAAGAATCATTTTTTTTTGCACTTCCAAAGGAGGGAGCTCAGTTTGGTAGAAAACAATGTCAGCATTTACTCGTTGAATCATGACTGCTATGTCATTTAGTTGCACATTATAAGGGATAGGGATTCTTGTAAAGAACTTTGAATTATTTTATGATAATGAGGGTAGGCTTGAATAAGATCCCATAAGGATATCTTAGCAGGAGTATTCTTAAGTTGTTCAACAAGATCATACTCCTTTCCACTTTGCAAAGGAAAACATGGAGCACTAGATAAGATAGGTTTAGGTTGTGGGAGGGAAGTTGGAATTGTTTATCTTGGTTATGGATTGTTTCTAGTGTTATATGTATGAGAAATGGTATTATAACTCAGTGGCTACAAAACATTATTCTTAGGTGGGTAAAGGATAAGTTTGGGTTTTTTTGAGTTTGAGGTTTTCATGAAGGTGGGTAAAGGATGAGTTGAGGTTGAATAATGTTAACTTCCCTTAGTGAAGGAGAGTCTAATGTTACTTCATCATCTTCATCTAAGGAAACTATATCACTATTTTCAATGTTATCATTTTCTTGCACCATGATATCCTCCCTAGGAGGGTATTTTTTAGAACTACAAGTTAGATGTTATTGACATTCAAAGGTTAATTTTTCTAAAAGGAGTTATCGATGGTTATATTTCCTCATTTGGGCATGTGCAGGATCATGGAAAAAACAGGCCCTTAAGTGGCAAAAAATTTAGAAAAATCAGAGTTAGGCAACTTGACATAAAAATTTGAATAAGTTATCTATATTATTTCAAAAATATGTAAGAATAGAATCTGTAGCAAATTGAATGTGTTTTCTAAACTACTTGGTTTTTTTTTTAAATCTATTTGGTGAAAATTTGAAATTTCAATGTTGTAGTACTTAAATTTCAGGGAAAAAATAAGTAGGTGTTTGTCTGACCACCCTAACCACAATAAAATGATAATATTTTTTATAATATTTTAGCTATAAATAGATGACTCATGTCCCGATGTGATGCATATTTTTTGTAATTTTTCCAAGTACATAATTAATTATAAATTTTATATTACAACTTTTGGGTATGTGAGGATCATCATGGAAAGAATAGGCCCTTAAGTGGCAAAAAATCAGAAAAATCATGTTAGGCAACTTGTAAAAATTTGAATAAGTTATCTATATTATTTCAAAATATGTAAGAATAGAATCTGTAGAAAATTGAATGTAGTTTCTAAACTACTAGGTTTATTTAAATAAATAAAATCTATTTGGTGAAAATTTAAAATTTCAATGTAGTAGTACTTAAATTTAGGGAAAAAATAAGAAGTAGGTGTCTATCGACCACCTAATCATAATAAAATTATAATATTTTTTATAAGATTTTATATATAAGTAGAGGACTCATGTTGGATGTGATGCATATTTTTTTTAATTTTTTCCAAGTAAATAATTAATTATGATTTTTTATTACAACTTTTTAAAAATATAAAACTCATGTCTAACCACCCTTAACTTGGTCAAAACTTCATGAAATTTAATTTTCTTTTTTAATCCTATAGTATGTGAAGCATAGAATGTGACACATGTTTTGATTCAAAAATGTGATACCGTTTGAAATTTATAGATGTTTTTCAATTAGCCTATCGATTAGGACTTTAGTCGTAATTCTAATAGAAAATAATAATAATTATTTATTAAATTCAAATTAAAGCATAATTTATATTGGTGGAAATCTGAGAATCTCCTCTAAAAACCCTTTTTTTCATCAATTTTGGATAAAAATAAAGTCATCACATACCTACAAATACCCATAATATTGCCACTTTTTGGCCCCTCATGATCCTGCACATACCCTTTAAAAATATAAAAAATCTTATGTCCTTACCACCTTAACTTGGTCAAAACTTCATGAAATTCATTTTTTAATCCTATAGTATGCAAAGAATAACATGTGAAGCATGTTTCGATTCAAAAATGTGATACCATTTGAAAACTATAGATGTTTTTCAATCACCTATCAATCAAGACTTTAGTCATTAATTCAAATAGAAATTGAATAATAATTATTTATTAAACTCAAAGTAAAGCATAATTTATATTGGTGGAAAGTTGAAAATCTCCTTTAAAAAACCCTTTTCATTTCATAAATTTTGGGTAAAAAAAATCATCAGCTACATACCCTACACATGCATCATATCGCCACTTTTTGGTCAATCATGATCTTGCACATACCTATTTATCAATATTGAGGATATTAGGAGAAGTATTAATTTGATTGTTATGATTGTTCATGACTTTATCCTATTTCTCTAAGCACTCATTCCCTTGTTCCATACTATGTACCCTAGTAGAGGAGCTTTTAAGATTTTCATCACATTCCATGATTAGATTTTGTAAAGTAGCTTCATCAGACATAGGGGAGACATGACGAGAAGGATAACTATGATTTTCATGATTACCAAATAGATCTTTCCAAATAGTAGGAGCATTAGGGAGGGGAGGAATAAAATTCTCATGACTCTCAATAGGTGCATCTTCTAACACCAAATTATCTTCTTTGCATTGACCAGGGATATTAGGAGAAGGAAAAGTTTGGTTTTCATGTCTATCTATGATATCATCCTCTTTCACTAAAATATTCTCACAAGAAAGGGATGACTGTAGACTAGGTAAGGTGATGTTTACAAATGTGTCTATGATCTCGTCTTCTTGTGTCATAATATCTTCCCAAGAGGGAGGAAGAGAGAGACAATCAAGAGTTTCATGATTCTCAATGATTGTGTCTTCTATCACCAAGATTCCTTATTCACTAGTAGGAGAGGTATTAGGAGAAGAAAAATTATGGTTTTCATGATTTTCTACGCATGTATCTTCTTGTATCATATCATCCTCACAAATGGGAGAGATAGAAGGGTTTGAGATAGGAAATATAATACTAAGGATTGTGTCAATGATTTGATCCTCTTGCTCTAAGATGTTCTCATAACTATGAAAGATAGTAGAAGGATGACTAACATGTTTCTTAATTCAACCTCATTGTTGTACTCTAAATTGAACTCATAAGAGAGGATGTTGTACTTATGCAATCCATTTTTAACCATATCAAAACCACATCTCTTAAAAGAAAACATGCTATCCTAGAAAAGTAAGCTATATAAAGTATACAGTGCTTCAATAAAGTACAATGCAATGACCTAAAGTGAAATGTGTAAATGTAATTTTCAGATTTGAAACAAGGTGATTTGTCGATTACACTATGAAACAATCTAAAAATGAAATGTTGTTAATTTAAATTTGAAATTAAGAAATATCATTTTGGGACCAAATTAAGATAGCTCTAGTGAAATGCATGTAATAGAAACTCAACCAACTAAAATAGATAGCTAATGATAGAAAACATAAGTGCAAAAACAAGGTTTTTAATGCTGTAAAAGGTAGTTTTAGGGTTGATCTAGGACTAACTCTCCCAAAGGGATGTATGAGTCCTAGTCAGGGTTTTTGCTATGCCCTTACCTAGCTACGATTTTTATGAATTTTATGTCAAGTTACCTAGCTACGATTTTTTTGAATTTTTTTCCACTTAAGGGGTTTTTTTTGCCATGATGATCTTGCACATACCCTATATATATGTATATATATGTACAAATATATATGTATATGTATATACAAATATATATATATACATATACATACATATATATATACACACACACACACATGTACATATAGATATACATGCATATACATATACGTATACATATACATATACATACACTTTCCATTCTTTGTTTATGTTTTGTACTTATCTCTATGCATATTTTGCATTATACCCATTTCCATAGGAGCAATTGCAGTTAAATCTTCTTTCTTTAATCTAAAAATAGAACAATGTGAAACGTAATTACCAAGGTGCATGTCACCACAAAAAAAACCTGATGAGGGCCCCACCGGCTGGGACACCCCCAACGCTAGTAAATCCAATTCATGGTTGGGTTGATGAAAATCCCAGCAGAAACTTCAAACAAGATAGCCTTATATATATATATATGTTTATTCATTTGTATATTTATGTATATATGCATAAATACATGTAAGTATGTTTTACTAATAGTTCTGTTACAATTTCCCTATTTCTCTATAATACTGAATTCCAGATAATGTAGCCCCTCTTATACAATTACTCTATTTGTTAGGAGACTAAAGAGAACATGGCCACCATATTAGAATGAAAAGAATGGGAGCTCAATGAATGTGCAAATATATATATGCAAACACAAGAATAAATTACGTTGTTTTTCAAAATCTACACCATCCTCTTTGTAAGGATTTGAACTTAGATCAATTAGAAAGATACCAAGCACTAACTGTACAAAATGTGTATAACACCAAAGATGCACAGAGTATATATGTGTTTATATATATATATGTATATATATGTATATGTATATATATACAAATATATATGTATATGTATATGTATATATATACAAATATATATGTATATATGTATATATGTATATACAAATATATATATATACACCTACATATAGATATACATACATATACATATACATATACATACACTTTTCATCCTTTGTTTATTTTTTGCAGTTATCTTTATGCATCTTTTGCATTATACCCATTACCATAGGAGAAATTGTAGTTAACTCTTCTTTCTTTCATCTAGAAATACAACAATGTGAAACTTAAAATAATTAATGGTACATGCATTTGACTTGAATTGAGTTCTTCACTTTCAATATTCTTTGTACGTAATTTCACATACATAGATGTCCACAATGTAGAAAATACTTATACATGCTATTTTAAATTGTATTTAAAATAATAGTCTACATAAATACGAATAAACATAGTATACAGTTTTTTTACCTATACATATGTATATATAAATTGTTGTTTCATTCTCGAATGAGCCATAGTGCTCTTCGTCGACATATATGGATATGTATATCTACATATATGTATCAAACCAACACCACAATCTCTCTTTCGACAATACAACTTAATCAAAGTATACCTTACAACATGGAAACATTGAATATTGCATTTACTTTGGCTACCACCATCAAACAACATTGTTAGGATGAATTAACCCACATTAAATAGAACTTTAAAAAATGGAGAATAGAAGAGGAAAACTACCATAATGAAGAGTTTGTTATGGGGGGACTTGAAACAGATGAGGAAGAAAGAATAAAATCAAATCTATTGATATAAGACACTACCATCCCATGTAATTTTCAAGCTCCACCACTTACATACACAGACTAGGGCAATTTTTTCTAGGGAGCCTCAAGCAGATCAGGGGAAAAGGAATATTATGAAACATATTGATACATGATTCTAGGCAATGTATCTCAAATTTTGGAGCAAGCCTATGGCATTATATCCATTTTCTAAAATTTATTGCTACTCATTGGCTTTATGAGTTCTATTTAATGTGGGTTTCATTCCAAAGAATGCAACTCACATTTTCAATTGACAATCCAACTCTTACATAGACTACTTTTCTTGTATGAATATGTTTAGTTTGGGTTTTCGACCATCTGTGATTTACCCATGATTGTTAAGTGTTTTTGTAACACCCCTCCATTTTGGCTCTTTGATCGGCAGAGTTCGTTATGTATGTGTTTACCTTGTTAGCATTTTGGTTATGAACTTGGTTACTTTTGACCGCTAATTGTTAAGCGATGTAAACATTATATTTGATGTGATGGCACTTTAATCATATGTTATTATTATTTCATGTTATGGATTAAATTAGCCTGTGTGTGAATTATTGATGTTCATGCTTTGATTATATCAGTGATGATTAGATACGTCAGTTAGCGATGTTGTATTGGTGAAGGGGACGGGATCACATCACTCACGTGTGAGCGCCCTGTGAGTCCATGATTTCCTCTTCATGGTGTGTTTTAATATATTATATGCATGTTTGACACTCGTATTGTGTGCAGGATGCAGGTACAGGACATCGACTCCACCTAGTTCTACAAGTTTGAGCATGTCCTTTGTCCAACGGAAAATGATTGGGAGATAGTAGCTAGGTTTTCTGTGTCGTGATATCACCCTAGCCATAGTGTGTCGTCAGGTTGTTAGTTGGGATAAGTTATTTTCTTTGTTGTCTCTTCTCTCCTTGCTATGTATTTAAATTTGCAAGATAAAGGGTGCTTGTTTTATTTAATTGCATTGTCAAAATAAATAAATGAGTGACTTAATTAATTAGTTAATTTAATTCAATCAATAAAATAATCTAATCATGGATTAGATTTATTTATTGATAAATTAAATTAAAATATTTGTGTTAGCATTATTAAATTTTGAGATCAAATCAAAATAGAAATTGCCTTGCATTTCTTTTTGAAATTAAAAAAAAAAAAAATGATTTTAAATGTAAATTGGTAAATTCAATTTTGTTGAAGAAAGAAAATTTAATTATCATTTGGGTTGCAAAAATAGATCTTTTTTTAAAATTAATATTGTGCAAATTACACTTGGAAATGGAAATTGTTTTATGAAACTGCAAAAATAAAATATCTTGTTTTAGCAATAAATTTGGTGGGTGAGTCCATTTTAGGTTTTTTGACAAATGTAATGTCCCTCCATTTTGGTCATTCTTGGAATTTAGGAAATTGGTTGTTTGGTGGCCATGCCATTTTCGCTTGTTGCATGTGGTTGGTGATTTGCTAGGTCATGAGGAGTTGGGATTGCATTATTTAATTTGATTTTTTTTATGTTAGACAATATCACTAATCTTATGACTAGATGTAATTTATCAAATTAATCTAATTTTTTTTAAGATCACTTGATTTGGTTTGGGATCAAATAAAGAGCTAGATTTAATAATAAACGTTGATTGTATTATCATTGAAAATTTATTATTTTAAGATGAAAGAAATATAATTGTAAGTAAATGAATTTAATAAAAATAATTATTTTCTAACAAGTGAATTTAATTAAGAAATTTGAATTAAGAATTAATGTAGATAAAATATTTAAGAAATTTTGAACTCAAGATTGAATAAGGATTAAAGCAAGGAAATCAGTTAAAAAATGGAAAAAGAATCGTTTAATGCTAAATAAATAAATAATAATAAAGCATCGTGATAAGATTTTGGGAAGAGGAAAGGACAAGAAAAGCTGGAAAAGTTGGTATACACTTTATCTTCCTTTGTCTCATCACCTTCCAGGCAGAGATTTCAATATTTGAAACTCATAAATTAGAATTCAAGAGAGAACTCTGGGGGGAATTACATTCTTATGGAGGAGAGCATACATTGGAGGGGGTTGGATGGACGAGAGAGAAGGGAATTACAACAGAACGAAGGTCTTCCCCTATTTGTGTCTCTTTTTCTGACAACTCCAGGTATGTTCGTGTAGCCCTCATCATCTAAATCTGCATAACTGTGTGCGCACGAAACACAAGAAAAGCTTACAATGTTGGGATGTGTTATAGATTGTTTCTTTAATTCAAAAATTTTGAGAGCTTCCTTGTAAAATCCATTTTTGTGCTTAACCTACACCCTTGTGCATTCCTTGAGCTCGCATTTCTTTGAGGAACTCTATTAAATGTTTCGCATGCCTTGGCTCTGCTCAACATTTTTCTTACATATCTGTCATCGTAGTGGTAGAATGTAGACTTTTGGGGGGCGTATAAATTCAAATGATCTCCTTGATACAAAGGGAAACCCGTTACATCTACAGTACTTGAAACCTGTATGTTGTATGGATTTAAATAATCTCTCTAATTACATTGTCAGCTAGTCTCAGCCGCACACTTGAACTTAATAGGAAGTTTATAGATTTAAATCACCTGTTTGATTCTGTTGTCAATCTATCGCAGTTGCTGCACTTGAAAATAAATATTGTCAATGTTCGAGAGCTTTCCTTTGATCGTGGTGTAGATTAATTTCCAAACTTCAAACTTGAGCGCGTCTCTGGAAACTCACCACCAAACAGAAATGTGCACATTATTCTGTTCTTAAGTATCGTATTTGCATCTCACCTTTCTCTCTTTCCCTTCAGACTTGTGGGTCACATTCGGGAGTTGATGATAATGCAAGTAGATGGCGATATTTCCAAATTCCAATATTCACTTTTTGTTATACTTGGTAACCTGTCACTGTTACGGCATTTAGAGTTGAGAAATTGTTCAGAATTAAATAGTCTCCCTGAAATCATTTAACACCTTTCACAGCTACAACTTTTCAACTTGCAAGGGTGTAGTAAATTTAATAATCTCTATGGTTTCATTTTTAACCTGTCAGTGGCGCACTTGTTTGGTAGCATGTATAGATTTAAATGATCCCTCTCTTAATTGTTGGAATTAATATTAGAGCTTTGACCTGAATTTAGCTGTATGAATTTTGGGTAGTACATAGCTCGATTCAAGATATTTGTGGCATTCCTTGTTAACTGTTCAAGTGTATTCCATGTGGTTCCAGCGTTCCACACATGTTCACCAAGATAATTGTAACCGTAGTGAGAGATGTCAATGCCTTATAATGTATACAGTATATATTTCCATTCCCTTATAGCTTTGCCCCTGCCTTTGCTTTACTTAAGTATGTGTTGTTTGGATTTGATGCCTTGAGAGAAGCTCACACACTTCCAACTATGATTTATATTTTCTCTTTCTCGATAGGAGAATTATGGGATTATTTCATGAACACACTTTGTGCTCAGTATCCCCTAAGGTGGATGATTTTATATCCCATTTGTTTGTGTCATTATGATTATGCCCTGCCCTTTAATTACTTGATGTTGTTGTGTGGCTTACCGACTACACTTTAGAGTCATGCTTTGTCTTACATGAATTATGTGGTTGGTGTTCCCGTACATTAAACTTAACTTTCCTTGTTAGCTTCTTACTGCGATGTGCATTTGGTTTAATATATCTAGATCTCTTTGAAAATAATAATGCTTATAAGCCCGATTCTCATGCTTGATAGTAGATGGCTCACTCTGACCGTTTATTGCGTCTCATTTAGCTACCTAACACTCAAAATATTTACAAATGACTGATCAACGCATCCTTCTCATTAATCTCTGAATGGTTTACATGATAAGCTCAAAACATGTTTCATAGATTTAGTGGCTTGACTGCGGTTCTCATGCTATCTGTGATCTTTGATTCTCGGTGGAAAATTTAGCAGAACCCAATCATAGCTTTGCAGTCATAACACTTTGTTTAGTATACCATGAGTCTTACAAATTCCGGTTCATATTAACAACCTTCAGTAGGTCCGGGACTCGCTAATTGTTAAAGTAAAAATTATTATATGGATTATGATAAATCAATATAGGCGTAGTCACTGACTATTTCCGTGTGCTAAAATTTAGTTAACATGCCTAGATCTGCATTCAATTGGATTGATGTTCATGTATGGTTATTATTAATTTAGCATTGTAAGAGCTTTTGTTTATTAGGGCCATGATAGCATGATTTTAGAGTCAAAATTTAATGCTAGGGCTTTGTAGTAAATGTTTCTTTAATAATGGAGCTACCTTGGGATATCATTTCACAATTGTTAATTTAATCAAATAAGAAAACTATTTCATTTTGTCCCATTTTCGATCTTTCGTTGAGTTCTTGGCCAAAGTATTATTGCTTGCAAGCATATTACTATTGGTTGACTTTGTGGATTGATTTTATTATATGTAGTCAAAGAAGAATGTATTTAATAAATAAAATAGAGTAGAAATGTATAGATTGTTAAATTCCTTATAATTCTAATTGTTGAGTATCGCGTAATATGGGTGTTTGTACTGAACTCTTAAATAGTGGAATTGTGTATCTTTTACCATGGTTAAGTATTGTAGTAAACTCTGTTTGACTTAATTATGGTAGTTTTATAAACTTGAATCAACGAAATAAATTATTCCTTGAATTGAGTTTTCATTCTTAATTATTTCATTTGGATTGTTAGCTAGTGGATCACTTTATGACAATTCGAGTGTCTAATCGATGAGGTTCTTATATGGATAGTTATTTAGAACTTTGAGATTGTAATTGGCCTGTTTGTTGAGAAGATTGATTTTGTTCTGATTGATAATGTGAATAGATAATTGTTGTTGTTGCCATGTTTTCTGATTTTTATGATGGTGATTTACGTACCACTCTAAGGGATTCTTGTGAGGAGAAAATTGAGGTCTCCCGTGGAATGCCTAATTGGTGGCTTTTGGATGTTGAGTGATTTTTGTTGAATTAAAGGTTGATTTTCTTCTATGATTCCTTTTTGAGGTGACACCATTGTGGATATATGGATTGTATTTGTGTTTTAGAGTTGATTGATTTGTGGATGGGGTTTGATGAAACTTTCTTTGTGTGGCTTTTCGGAGTTAATCTCATATTTGAGGGAAATTTTATCCTTGTGTTGGAATTATTGGGGAAAAACTTGTGTTGCTTCATTTTCCCCTTGTTTGTGGGTTTTCATTCTTTTTGGCTTCTAGACGCTTGAGATGATTGTCAGTTGATGTTCTCTCTTTTATGTGCCCTTGTAGTGGCAAGTGTTTTGGTATCAGGATTTTCAAAGGGTTGTATGAGAATTGTTGAGACTCTGATTTTGTACTTGTTACCAAGATGGGTAATGCCTCACATGCTTTTATGTTGTGATTCTTTGTTCAAATTATGACGGTACAACCCTTGGTTTTTATGTTGTTGGGTCTCTAGGGAGAGTGGCTCCTCGTGGGGGCCGGTGCCCCGTTTAAGGGGAAGGGCATAGGATAACCCACGAGTGAGTTAGTAATTAAGTGAAAACCTAATAATTAAATTAGGAGGGTTGGGTAGTAATATAACTTTAAGATTTAAAAAAAATGGATGCCTCGTCTTCATTAGTGCTTCCACAGACTAATGGAAGGCTGAGAAGGTTGTGGTCGGGAAGGTCATGACCTCGTCTTCACGAGAGGTCTACGGCTCCGCATGAGTCACCCTATGGATTGACACCTCCAGTTGGGAGGAAGGGCACAGGACAGCCATAGATGGGACCGACACCTCCAATTGGGAGGAAGAGCACTGGACAGCCCATGTAGGACTATGCGATGACACTCTCCCCTAGTTGCCCAGGTGTTTTAATTTATTGTGTTCCTCTGGAAGTATGTTATGAGAGTTGGTTTAGATTGTTGTTGATTGGACTTATATTGATTATTGTTTTAATACATCTTTAGTATACTTTGTGGTCTTGTATGATCTCATTTATATTTGATTTACGATCTTGTATTTTTATGGTACTGTGATATAATGTTATTGTATTGTTTAATTGCAATTTGGAATTGTATTATGTTTATTAATTGAGTTTGATTTGGAAGTATTTCATGATCATCCTTTGGGTACTTGTTTACTGGTCATTTCTTTGATTTGTGTGATGAGATTTATGATTTTAATTTATTATGTTGATTCTTGGATGTTGTTGGTTATGTCATTGTAATCCTTGAGTTTAATGATACTTTTGTATGATGTTGAGTCTTGTGGTTCCTCATTTGAATGTTCTTGGTTGGCCTCTTTCTTGTTAGCTCCTTAGCACGGGGGATGGGTCTTCGGACCCACATGGTCGGGTGGAACGTGCTAAGCACCCCATTGGGTCCCCAGTCAAGGATCGAGAGGTGCAGATTGGTGTTGTTGCTGACTCCGAGTTGTATTTGTCTTTGGAGCCAGTTATGATACCGTGTATTCATCTATTCATTTGTATCATGATTCTTGTTGTATGGTTTCCATTCATGTTTGGAAACACTTTTGTATCATTGTACCTCTAGAACATTGTACTGTAATGTAATGCTAAACTCGGTGTGATATTGGCCATGGCAGTTGTTATTCAATGTGTAAAGTTAATCATGCATATGTTGTATTTATGTACACAAATGGTTTCTTATCAATGATTATCATGTATGTGTTACATTTGTTAATGTTTACTTTGTTATGGATTATATCTTGGGCTTTTATTCTTTATTGTCATTGTGTGGATCTCAGTCGCGTAATGACTCCTCGTGTACCCCAAGGGATGTATGTGTTAGTGAATCTATTTAAATGAAAGTCATGTCATGACTTAATGTGTATTACATGTATATTATGTTTACTTAAAAAAAAAATGTGTAGTGATTATCGCTTAATTGTCCTTTAGGGTTCGCATGATGGGGCGCTACAACAAATTTGGGGGAAAAAATGGCTTAAGGTAATTCATTTTATTTTTGGAATTGGAATTGGATTTTGGTGGAGAGCTTGGAGGTGGCTAAAATTGTGGAATTGAAGGAGGGCTTGGAATTCTCCATTGTTGAAAGCTTCCAAATTTGGAGAAAACACAAGGTTCCATCATTCTTTCTTCTACTTCTTGTTTCATCTTGAATGGAATTTAAATGATTGTAAATATAGTTTTAGATTCAATGAAAATCCATTGAAATGCTCTCAAACTTGCAAACTTGTAGTTAGATTTGGAAATGGAAACCAAACAAGAAATTTACTTCAAAAAAAGAGGTGAAAATCAAAGAAAACTCTATTTCAAACTTAAATTTTGAAACCCATTTTGTTGTTTTGAAAATAATTTCTGTTCATGAAATGGGTTTGGATTATTTTCACAATTTGAGTTTGAAATCAAAATTTGGGTATATATATTTGTTATATTTGAAAATTTTTGATTTTGGGTTTAACCCAGAAAATACCCTATATTTTCACCATGGACAAACGCAGGGATTATTTAAAATTAAATAAAATAAAATTTAAATTTTGTTTGCTGCTATGGGGTGGGAGGTCAAACTCCACGCTCAATAACGTAGGCCATGGACAACAACCACGAACCGCGGTGTTACACACATAGGTCGCTGGCGTAAGGCCATTGCATCATGTGTACTAATAATGTGCCGCAAATTTAATAAACACGGAGGTTACACACACAGTCGCGGGCGTTAGCATCACGACCGCGGTAAGTTAAACACATAGGCTAGCAAACCATCGTGGCTTCGCGGGCATTCCAAAATCTAAACTTGGGATTTTATTTTTATGATTTATTTCCGCAATTATTATTTAATATTATATATCAAGAGTTAATTTTGGTATTTTTTCGACGATGGGTCGTAATCTCGATGGCTATTCGCCGTTATTATTAAGGCCAAAATTTTGACGACATTTAACGTCAAATTCCGCATCGGCATCCGCCGAAATTCGACAACCCATCACTCCAAAAAAATACCAAAATGTAATGCTGAATATTAATATATATAATAATATATTTATATAATATATTATATGTATAGTATATAATATAATATATATATATAATATATATATATAATATTTAAATAATATTTATTTAAATAATAAATTGTAGAGTGTAATTAAATTGCTTGATTAAGAGGATTGAAATATTTGATTAATATATATTTTAATGGAATATTTATTTAAATTTAATGAATAAGGAATTTTATTGTGAAATAGGTTTTATTGAAGAAGATAAATGCCTTGATTTATTTAAATGTTTTGAATATGAAAATAATAGGAAATTTAGAGTAAGTAAATTGATTTAAATGTTAGTTGAATGACTTAATTATTTAAGTGTTTTGATTATAGTTATAGTTGTGAAATTGAGAATTAATGAAAGTTTCATGTTAGTCAAATGATGTTAGTTAATAAATTGTTTGATTATGAATTGGTTGTGAAACTAAGGATAAATGAATGACTTTGATTTATTGCAATGACATGGAATGAAATTTAGAGTTTTGATTAGATAAATGCAAGGAAGGAACACTGTGATTGACTGGATTTAGGAAATATGAATATTAGTTTATTTAATTGCTTGAAGTACTTTTAATGTTTATTCATTCTTGCTCGATGTTGGGAGTATAGAGTCATTGTTTTAAGTCTTCTAGATAGGGGATTTGTATCCTATTGTGGGTTGTCTTTACGAAAGTCAACTTTTGATGTGTCATGGAAAATGTGCATAATTACACCATGTGGATTACCCAGTTTTCATAAACGGGGATTTGTGCCTCCTTGGGTATAGGAGAGGGTAGTGTGATTTGTACCTCCTTTGGAAGGAGTGGGTTGTTGTATTTGGCTTCCTCCAATGTTTGGAGTGGGTTTTGTATTTTGGCTTCCTCTAGTGTTTGGAGAGGGTTTTGACCTTGTTTTCCTCTAGTGTTTGGAGTGAGTTTCCCTGTTTTGATACCTCCTTGGTTTGGAGAGGTTGTGTTATCTAGTTTCCTTTTTGTGGTTGTGTTGTCGATAGGAGAGTGGCTCTTGGTGGGGGTCCGACACACAAAGGGGCGCCAAGGTAACTCACCTAGAGTTTAACTAAGTGATAATTTAAAAGAATTAATGGGGATCTTTCACACTAATAAGATAATGAATGCCTCTCTCATGAAGCAAGTGAATGATAAGGCTCGAGATGAGATGGGATGCATAGTTTTGTGTGAGGGTCCAACGACCGGTAGAGGCAAGCCAGGGTAACCCAGGATGGGGGTCTGGTAGCCTAGGAAGGTTGAGCCAGGGTAACTCATGGCAATTTAGGTCGACAGTTAATCAGTTATTGTGTGACGTACATGATCATTGTTCTCTGAAAGCATTATAATCTCATGAAAAGTGATGTTGTAATTGTAGTGGTTAAGTGATATGTGATTGGTTAAGTGTCATTGTGATTGTAGATGTTAAGTTACCTTGTGATTGTAGTTGTATTAGTTCAGCCATGTAATAGTCGTGTCTAGTGGTAGATGGTCTTGTGTAGGAATCCCTTGTTACTATCTCCTAGCATAGAGGGAGTGGAACCTTTTGGATTCCACGTGGTCGGGTGGCATGCATCTTATCTGTTGGTTCTTCTTCTTGTTCGTGTGGTTGTGATTTCCAGTTGGAGAGCTCGTGGGAATTAGTTTCTTCTCTTGCCTTGTCCTTTGAGTTGGTTATTGTATTTATTACCCCTCATTGTGATCGAGGTGGAATTTGTATTATGTAATCTTGATTATTGGATTTATCTCATTCGGGGAATGAGTGTTGTAATTATGTTGTAAATTGTAATATTGGAATCCAGTGGTATTTCATATTCTTTGATGTAAATTATCTTGCATGGAATGTATGTGTTCTCATTTCCTTAAGTAATTAAATGTTATGATTCATTTCATGTATGTGGTTTTGCGGGTTTATAGTAATCTCAACCTCGTAGCCTTAGGGGATGTTGGCAAAGTATAGTGAACTTGTATGTTAATTTTCTTATTAATCCCTTTAAAAAAAAAAAAAAAAAAAAATAGTTCGTTGTATAGTAAATTGCAACTTCCCCTAGGGTTATGCGGGCGGGTGTTATTATATTTTTTCTAGGGGCATTTGTTTTATCTATTGTTCACATCTAATTCCTATACTTTTTTTCTCATAAGGAAAACTATGATAATGAATAGTTTATAATGGCAAAGATACAGACATAAAAAAAGGTACAATAAGCTCAAACTGAAATACATGAACAATAAATTAATCACTTATGCAAAATACACATGCAAAATGACTAACAGGTTCCAGAGCACAAAAACCACAAACAAAAAATGAAACCTAAAAAAATTACAAACCCTAACCATATTTTTTCATGAAAGAAAGAAGATTTAACTCCAATAAATCCATCCATACAGAGCCATAATCTCTTTGAAGTCTCCAAAATGGGTATAACCGCAAAGATACAAACTACTAACCCTAACCTTATTTTTTGGTGAAAGAAAAATGATTTAACTACAATAAAACCATCCATATAGAGGTCCATAATCTCTTTGAAGTCTCCACAATGGGTATAACAACAAAGATACAAACAAATAACAATGACCAATAAGCAGAGACCAACACACATGAACAATAAATTAATTATTCACTCAAAATATACATGTTAAATGACTTACAGATTCTTGGGCACAACAGTCGTAAAACCCTCCAAAATTCTATAAAATGGTGTTGAAGGTAACGATTTTTACAATAGTTTGCTACCAAACCAACACCACAATGGCTCTTTCCAAAATGCAACTGAATCAATATACTTTATGGGTATGTGCAGGATCATCATGGAAGAAAAAGGCCCTTAAGTGGCAAAAAATTTAGAAAAGTTAGAGTTAGGTAACTTGATGTAAAAATTTGAATAAGTTATCTATATTATTTCAAAAATATTTAAGAATAGGGTATGTGCAGATCATCATAGAAAAAACAAACTTTAAGTGGCAAAAAATAGAAAAATCGAAGTTAGGCAACTTGGACATAAAAAATTTGAATAAGCTATCTATATTATTTCAAAAATATGTAATTAATAGAATCTGCGTACTAATTGAATGTGTTTCTAAACTAATACTAGGGTTGTTTTAAAAAATTTAGTTGGTGAAAATTTGAAATTTCAATATAGTAGTACTTCAATTTTAGGGAAGAAAAAAGAAGTAGGTGTTTGTCTGACCACCCTAACCACAATAAAATAATAATATATTGTTATAAGATTTTAGATATAAGTAGAGGACTCATGTCCTGATGTGATGTGCATACTTTTTGTAATTTTTTTCCAAGTAAATAATTAATTATGAATTTTTTATTACAACTTTTTAAAAATATAAAAAACTCATATGTCTGACCACCTTAACTTAGTAAAAAATTCATGAAATTCAATTTTTCTTTTTTTAATCCTATAGTATACGAAGCATAGAATGTGAAGTATTTTTTGGATTCAAAAAATGTGATACCATTTGAAAGCTATAGATGTTTTTCAATCAACCTATCAATCAGGACTTTAGTCGTAATTCAAATAGAAAATGAATAATAATTATTTATTAAATTCAAAGTAAAACATAATTTGTATTGGTGGAAAGCCGAGAATCTCCTTTAAAACCCTTCGCTTCATCAATTTTGGGTAAAAAAAAGTCATCACTCACATACCCATCATATTGCCACTTTTGGCCCATCATGATCCTCAAGACATACCCAAAGAATTTGTAGAAAATTAAATGTAGTTTCTAAAAATACTAGGTTTTTTAAAGAAAAATAAAATCTATTTGGTGAAAAATAAAATTTTAATGCAAGAGTACTTTTAAAATGTCGTGGAAAATAAGTAGGTGTCATTCGACCACCCCAACCACAATAAAATGATAATATTTTTTATAATATTTTAGATATAAGTAGAACACTCATGTCCTGGACCAAAAATGTAATGCCCAAAACTTAAACACCAAATTATAGCTAAGGACAAAACACAAATACAAAAATTTTGTTTAACAACTCAAGAGAAAACTCACAAAAGTATGCTTTACAAGAAAAGTATGGGGGAACCTAAGGGGCCAGACCTAATTCCTCGGGGGCTCATCTTTGATGGCCTTGCCTACGTACGCGCAACGCAGAGGAATCGTAGTTCGACACAAGGACTTTAACCATCACACTCTTGGATGGCTAACAAAAGGGTTTAACCTCAAGGCTCTCAAGATGTAATATTAATTTTCAAAACAATAAGATATGTAATTATTACAACACTATACAAGTGATAATAATAACACTATGTCACAATAGTAACTATCCAATTATCGATTCCAAATAAATTACCATTAAAAGGATTTCTATTAATGTATTTCCAATTGAAACTACAATATGAAATGAAAACAACTAACAACTTAATATTTATATCAAAGAAAAATTCATTCCATCCTTATAGCAAAATAATGCTTAAACTTACTAACTCAATGATGTAAAACTAAGCATTACTAACTACGAAATATATCAAGGGTCATTCGAGTGTTACCAACAATATGATAATGATATGTTAAACATTTGTTAGCAACCTTTGTAAATGATAATCAAGACCATCGTCTAACTTGTTTGATTGATAATAATATAATAAATATAGGTAAGGTTTTGTAACAATTCCAAAATATTTAATTTTATCGATATGTTGTCTAAAGAATCATTGTTCCTAGTTTAACAACAAATTAACTTTTATACCAAAAATCCTTAATACATATTCAATAATGATGATATCATGATAACTTAACACTATACATCTAGAGTAAATCTAAAATGTCAACAAGAAGATATTGTAGTTACACTATTCATGGAAAATAAATAAATTCTTAATGAATAACTAATTGAATCAAATTATAAACATGATATTCCAATATTTATCGAATTATATTAAGAGTTTCATATATATATATATGCAAATATATTGTTGAATCTCAATTTCAATATAAGTACTCATATATCACAATAAAGCAACCAATACAATTTAGATAATTACTACGCGCGAGACACCCCACTTTGGACTTGAGCATAAATACGGTGGTATTCATAATGTCGACTAGTGAGATCTACATAACAGGTAAATTATTGCTAATCTGCATGATAGGTCAAATCTCATGCTCATACTCTTGTTCTGACAAGGTTGGCAGTGAAGAAGTTAGGTGGAAAGGATATAGTTTGGCAAGGATCAATATGCCATGGAAGTAACATGGAAAGAAAACAATTACGCCAGAGGATTATGTATTGCAGAGACGCGAGTGTTAAACTGAATTGACCTTCATAAAGCCATTGGAAAGAGGTGAGTGGTAAGCAGGGAAAAAAAGTAGTTAACAGATATAGCTTTCTCTAGTCAAGATTGTAAACATACATAAAGAAATTTTGTGATAAAATTTAGGATTCATGAATATCCTTAAGAAACTCTACTTATAGTCATAAGAGTAGTATGATTCAAGGACAAAGGCATTTAACCCTAACACGGAACTGCATTCTCACAATAGCGACAGTCTCTATTTAAGAAACATTAGATTTATCCCAGAAGCAACAAGCTATGGTAGGTATTACTTTGTAGGTCCTTTGATCTCTCTTATGGCCAATTATAATAATAAGAGCATAAAGTAATTGAGTATGATATCTAATTCAATTACACGTTAGAGAAATCGATATAAACTATATCACAATAATGCGTAACCTAGTATTCTTTTCCACCCTACCCATTGTTAAATTAAAGATCTGCCATTCAATAAATATTGATAATTCTAAACTGTAAACTTTAAATCACTTACTTGTGTGAGCTACGTTGCCTTCTTCCATCATGCACACTTCCAATTTTCCTTCTACGCATTCAACATGCAGCTGGAAAAGTTATCCTCTCCTTCCTTTTGTAGTGATTGTGTCTCTACGCCGACTCCATGGTTATCTTTTGCATTACTCATCTCTGATGCAAATCTCTGCTACTACTTCTTGATAAGCTCTCAATATTTTGCATAAATTGTATTGTGTTGACCATTGATGCTAGATCATTGGTTCATCGTTATTGAAGTTGTGGTGGGATCTCCATCGGTCTGTAGAGCAATCCACGAAGGTGTAAATTGAAATCTTCAGCACTAGGTATAGTGCCCATTAACCTCTTACGTATCATTTTCCGATCTTTGTGCATGCCACCATGAACTGTCCTTATACATAATGCGTTTTAAGAGTAAAAATAGAAGATAAAAATCTCTCAAACTAAAAGTAAGGGGCGTGATCTTCTGCGCCTTCTCACAAAATCAGTGAAAGATAAAATTATGAGTGACACATATAGTACTTGCAGTTTTTTCTTAATTCCTTCCTGATTTTCAAATGAGTTGTACACGGTGATTCTTCTTCTTCTTCTTTTTTTTTTTTCAAAATTTCCTTCCCTAACATTGTTTGCATGCCGAGATAAAACTCATACTTTTTTTCCCTATAAGGCCGAAGATATCTATTATTATCATTATCTTAAACAAGCTTGTAAACTCTATTGTACACTTTTACTTAAAACATAATCTAATTATGAAAGAACCCTGCATTAATGAGAATCATAACACACTAACATAATAAGAGTAAAATAAAATTGTAAATTGAAAAGGACTATTGACGATATTAAGCATTAATTCTTTGGTGTCATCAAATTTCAATAATAACCTTTCATTTGTGTTGGTGAATTGCATTGTTTTATATTCATCTATAATGATAATAGAATAAGTCTAACTACACATATATACAAGTTAGATATCAAACTCATAAATTTATTAGGAAATTTTTAACAAAAATAATATGTTAGTATAAATGATAAAAATTAGAGTGGTATTATAATCTCTTAGAACATCTTCTAAGGTAAACATTAGTGAATTATTTATTCAATCATTATAGCATTTCATATTAAAGTCAAATGTTAAATCATCACTTATTCAAAACCATCCTATTACTGATCCCATATTCTATAATACAATAACATTGGCATAAACAAGTAGCACTTAAAATTAGAGAATATATATCGATAAATACTAATAGGGTGAAATTATATTGTATACCTTATACACATAATTTAAAAACACAGTGATTAATAACATAACCATATTTGGGTAGGGTGAAGTAGTCAATTGAATCCATACCTTTTTATTTTCCTTCCATTGGTCAACACCTTGCATAACGGTATTCCCTACCATGTGAAGCTTGTTTCGACCCTCATGAATCTTCCCAATCTAAACTTAATTTCCCACTCACTTACAATATTAGTGAAGCATCATAACTATAACCAAGGCAACATGAAATAATAAAACACCTAGAATAATTTGCAACATATTCATGGAGTTTATACAAGTAAATTGCATATCTTATCATATTACATCCACCATCCAATGATAATAAACTAGAAAATTTCAAAGAGTTATAATTGATGCTCAGAGACGGCCTTATAGTGATGCATTCTTTTTAAATTTGTTCTAAGTAAATAATTAATTATGAATTTTTATTACAACTTTTAAAAAATCAAAACTCGTATGTCTAACCACCTTAACTTGGTCAAAACTTCATGAAATTCATTTTTTTTTAATCCTATATTATGAAGCATAGAATATGATGCATGTTTTGGATTCAAAAAATGTGATACCATTTGAAATCTATAGATATTTTTCAATCACCCTATCAATCAAGACTTTAGGTTGTAATTCAAATAGAAAATAAATAATAATTATTTATTAAATTCAAAGTAAAGCATAATTTATATTGGTGGAAAGCTGAGAATCTCCTTTAAAAACCCTTTTTGTTTCATCAATTTTGGGTGAAAAAAAGTCATCAGCCACATACCCTACAAAAACCCATCATATTGCCACTTTTTGGCCCATCATGATCCTGCACATACCCTTCTCGCACATTTCAGTCCATATCAATGTTAAAACTCTCAAATCTACTATCAAAAGGAACAATAATCATATAACAAAAGACATGCGCAATAAATAATTTGCTATCAAACCAACATCATAATGACTCTTTCGATAATGCAACTTAATCAATGTACTTTCTTGCACATTTCGTAGCGCATCAGTGTTAAAACCCTCCAACTTGTTATCAAAAGTAACAATAAATAGAGAAAAAAAGACATGAACAATAAATTACTCATTTATGCAAAATACCCATTGAAAACGACTTACAAATTTCACAGCACAACATTTTTACAACCCTCCAACCTACTGAAAAACAAAGCTGAAGGTGGTGATTTTAACAATAGTTTGGTATCAAACCAACACCACAATGGCTCTTTTGACAATACAACTTAATCAAAGTATACTTTCCCACACAACAACATTGAATATAGAATTTACTTCATCCACCACCACCATACACCAATGACAAGATTCATTAAACCTCACGTGAGAAAAAACTAACGATTCAGCTTCTGCATATCGAGGACATGAACTTGACCACTACCAACCCATGTAATTACCAAGGTCCACGTCACCACAAAAAACTAGTGAGGTCCCCATTGGTTGGGACAATCCCAAAGCCAACAAATCCAATTCATGGTTGGGTTGACAAAAATCCCAACGAAAACTTTAAACAAAATAGTTTATTGGCTAATAATTGAATTTGTAATAATCAAAATTTTAAAATTACATATTTAGAAAAAGTTCATTTACTTAAAATATTAAATTAAGGTTGTGTGCAACATGTTTTCTAACCCTAAATGAAGCAAAACAAATTAAATGCAAAAGGAAGAAGAGCACAATACGACACCTCAAGATTAACCTAGTTAGACTTGAACAAAACAAAGATGAAAAAAAGATTTTACCTTGCCCAAGTCGATTGGTGTGTTGGCCCTTTGGATTTAATTGCTTGTGTGATCCTTGGATAGAAAATCACCTAAAACTATATGCAAAATGATCTATGTGAAATGAAGGATGCAATGATGGAGTTGGGTATTGGATAAGTGTATGAAAATGGATGCAAGGTGAGCTTGAAGATTGCAACAATGGTGGATGCAAGAGCTTGAATGCTTGAATGAGAGTGCTTGAATTCTAGAGAGTTGAATGGTTGAATGAATGCTTGAGAGAATGAATGAAAATGTGGCCAATATCCTCTATTTTAGGGGAAAGTCTCTAGAGAAATGGAGGGCTAGGATTTGGCCACCATGAACAAGATGAAGGACTATATGGTGAGTTGATGACTCACAAGCCCTCACATCTTACCATGTGGAAATTATGTGTAAAGGAGGAATGTGATGTGGAGGTACTTGAAAGTACCGTGGGATTGGAAGAATATTTCCTCAAAAAGGAAGTTCTTGTTCCCATGTGGGAGGGATGTGACACATGAGGAATTTTGGAATTCCTCAATAATCCTTATGGGAAAGAGAGAAACCTTGGAGCAATAAATGTGAATTTTTAATTCACATGATGATAAGGTACTTGGAAGTACCTTGGGGATATGACAAGGTCTCCTCATCAAGGATGTTCTTGCTCCCATGTGGGAGATGTGACAAATGAGGAATTTTAGAATTCCTCAACAACCCACATAGGGAAGAGGAGAGCCTTGGAGCAATAAATGTGGATTTTTAATTCACATGGGGAAGAGGTTGTCTTGGCTAAATGAAGAAATCATTTATGATGGTTGACTTGGAGGCATGCCATAAATGGCATGTGGATTAGATTAAGTTTGTGCAAATAGGTGATTAAGGGGGATAATGAATGATTAGAAGTAAGTTGCAATATATGAAGGATGTGACATTAATCCTAATTAAACATGTGCACCTCTTAATCATGGATTAATTAAACTAATCCAGATTAAAGGGAGATTATGGAGGATGTGACAAGGAGAGAGAAAAGAGGGAATTTAAAATTGGTTTAAATTAAAAAGGCCAAATGACTAAATTAAATAAATGGATATATTTATTTAATTTAGAGAGGAAGGGATGAAAGGTAAAGTATTTAATTATTAAATTAAATACCTTAGGAAACTTAGGAAAAGGGGAAGTATTAATTAAATAAATCATTTAATTAATATCAATGGGGAATAAGAAATAGACGAATAAAGGGGACAAATTTGGATGTCTACAAAGGTATTTGAATTTTTTTTTTTTAAATCATATAAACAGATTTAGTCTAATTAAATAATGATACAATTAGTTTAGATTTAATTAATAGAATTTAAAATTAACAACTTAATTTATTTTATTTTTTATGAGTAAACTCAAGTGTTCTAGAAATTGACCTATTATAAGGAAATGCAAATTTTTAAATTAGAAAAGATGCATGCAAATCTAGACTAATAATAAGGTGAATATGTAAAAATAGATGTAAGTGAGAGTAGAATAAAGTTGAATTTATGAAAATGTGTGTAAAAAGAGTAAATAAAGATCAATAGGAACTAATAAATGAACCAAACATTAGCAAAAAAATTGTACTATATGAATACATGTCATTATATTAAAAAAATCGATTAAAATGAACCTAAAACTAAATGAAGTTTGACATGAATATACAAATTTAATCACCATAAATATATAAAATATTATATAATATATCATTAGATAGATAAAATTCTTATCTATCAATTCTTTCTGTAGCTTCTAAACCATTGGAAGTAAATGAGATTACACATTTTTAAAACTATTCAATAGTGGAATCCTAAAGAGTGTAAATATATCTACTTAAATTTTTTTTTTTTAAAAGTCCCTTTCTTATCTTAAACTTTTTAATTTGAATATCAAATAGGAAGGTTGTAGAGAGTGCAAGAGATAGTTCAATTTTTTTAATATCATTTATATTCTATAATTACATGTTTGCAATTTGATGGTTGAGGCCTAAAAAATTAGAATCCTATTGTCGCATATTATGATTGATTCTTGATTGTGATTCAATAAATATCATATCATTATTATCTATGTCATTGATTTTTCCATTCTATAGTTGTGAGTTATTTTATTCTAATGAATGGTTGGGCTGTTAAGAGGGTGCCATATTTTGCTAGGTGAAGAATACTAATCTATATATTTTATAATTTTTTCTTTAGGTACTATGAATCCAACATAAAATAACTTCTTCATCCACAAAATTATTCAATTATGAGATTTAGGAAATTTTACCATTAGAATCCTATATAAAAAGGTATTACATTATTGATTGCATTATCAATTCACTGCATTTGATAGGTTGAATTTTAGTCACATTTTTCATAGTTATCTAGAAGGTATCTAGGTTTATCTAGAATATTGTGCACGATAGATTCAATACACTACAATGGTTCTCAAATTGTATGATTTTATTACTAGATTCTTTATTTTTTGTCATCATGAAGGGTGTGGCCAATTATATTTGGAAGGTGTGTGAAGGACCACTAATATGTGATTGGAGGTAAAACACTCTATTGATGCTCTCCCTCTTGTAACCAAAAATTGTTGAAGACTTTTTCAGGAAGAAAACTCTTTGTACTCTCATGTGTATTTGAAAGAATGTAAATATAAGTGATTAAAAGTGCATACTTGATTGATAGAAATATCTATGTGCATGCCAAATGAATTATACTTTTATCTAAATATGAAATCAGTTTATTAAAAATAAATATTTTTTCTTGAGTTATAATGATGTATATTTATTAAAATGTATTAAAATATTTGTTTTGAATATTTTTTATGCAAACTATTTTATTTAAAATGAATTAATTTTGATATAATTTTTATTTAATGAATGATAGCTAGTTATAACTTCTTAAACCCTTTCTCACCAATGTGGTCCAATCAATGGTGCCATAACATACATGAAAATCAATTATTAGTTACTTAGGTTGGGTTTGAATAAGTAGATGTTGTAGACACCTCAAATTTGACCACATCACATAATTAAGTAAATTAATAATTAATGAATTATTAGTCATAATTCACCATCTTCTAAATTTTCATAAGTAATTATTTAATTAATTATTATTTACTCCAATAATTAATTAAATAAAATAAAATTTATTTAATTAATATGACCTTAGCCCCCACTTATAAATTCTTGTAAACCCAATTAATAAATCCATGATTAATTAATTAATTAAATCCATTATAATCATCATTAACACTTTCCTCTAGCTAGAAATTTTACCTTGTTGTCAATCCTTGAATATTTAATCATAGTCATTAAATCCATCTACATGGTTCAAGATCTAAACTTTTCATCATGTAACAAGTGTCCATAGCCTTCTTTAGTGCTCGTACATGTGTTGGTGCACAAAAGTCATCATAACCTTCCACCTCATCCTTGACCAAAGTCTATATTGGTTTCTCATGCAGGTGTGAGATCCTCTATTAAATGTGGATCCACGTTACCTATTATGCACATTTCATAAGCGATCCACCCTACACTTTCTTCTTCCACCTACAGGTCATTTACATTAGTTCCCACCATCTTACATTTACTACATTTATCCCATTTTCAATTCATTTCCTTCTCAATGTGTGCTCACACATATATAAGCATGTCTAGCCCTCTTCCCCATGCCACATGTCATTGTCTCAATCCACCATCCTGTGACACTTTTCACAAGGCTAAAAACCTCAATACTCTTATTTAATCTTATCCCTCCATCACACTAATCCATATTATCCCTCTATTTTAATCATATTTTTTTATAAATTGGATCCTTGTCCCTGAATCCTCATCCATCATTGAAGAAGCTAAACTTATTTTGTTGAATCTTTATCAAAATCCTCTCATTTCCAATTGTAGATACATGAACTTGTCCTACCCTATGAACTAGTACTTTAACACTAATTATCATCCTATGCCTAATGGTTAAATAATACTTCATTATTTAATTATTATCAAATGTCATATTCTACTATTAAATAATTGATTTTACATTATTTAATTAATTCATCCTAATTCACCTTTTATGACTAATTAAATAAATATTTTTACTTAATTATGTCCTAATTACCATTAGCCTTCCTTAATATAATGGCATAAATTTGCACCTAGGAAAATTTCCCATTAATATGCCCTTACGTTAGTAATACAAGTTCAATGATAGAAAAACCCGCTGCCTTCATCTTGATCTTTCCATGTGTCAGTAGAGGGACTTTTGTTAGGGATGTGTGTGGGGTGATCCCACAATAGTGGTTTACACTTTGTGGGAGATCTTGATTTTTGTTGAAATCACATATTTTTAGTGTGAACAATGATTTGCACCAAGCTAAAAAAAGACAACACAAACAAGGTTACTCATTCAAATTAGCGCAAACATCATTCCCTATGAGATTCTTGATCAAACAAAGATGAAAAAATGAAATAAAAGCACAAAAATAAATAAATGAAAACATGCTAATGTAAACTAATTAAATAGATCAAACCTCCATCCCATAGGGGAATTGGTGTCACTTTGATGTGGAAAGTGGCCCTTTCCCAATCCCTATCTGATAAGCTTCAAGATCCTTGATGAATTTGGTGTAGAGTAACAATTCCTAAGATTGTGGATGAAAATAGATTTGGTAAATTCCAATTTCCCTGAAAGATAGTGATAGAAATTCGACAATTGATGGATGAAATGAGCATAATGACTTTGCATGATATTGTGGATGCATATTGTGTAGAGAAAGCCTCTACTTATAGGATTCAAGGGTTGAAGAGAGAGTAAAATTGGTGAATATGGGATAAAATGGGAGCCAATAGGAATGTGAAATTTGTCACAATTCTATTGGGTGAGGATGGAGTACATTTTGGGAAATGTGTTGAGTAGAGGGGATGTAAGAGGAATACGTGAAGTAGGTGTCTATCTAACCACCATAACCACAATAAAATGATAATATTTTTTTATAATATTTTATATATAATTAGAGGACTCATGTTCAGATGTGATGCATACTTTTTTGTAATTTTTTTCCAAGTAAATAATTAATTATGATTTTATTATTACAACTTTTAAAAAATATAAAAAACTCGTATGTCTGACCACCTTAACTTGGTAAAAAATTTATTAAATTCAAATTTTATTTTTTTAATCTTATAGCATACGAAGAATAGAGTGTGACACGTGTTTTAGATTCAAAAAATATGATACCGTTTGAAAGCTAAAGATGTTTTTCAATCAGTATATCAATCAAGAGTTTAGTCATAATTTGAATAGAAAATAAATAATAATTACTTATTAAACTCAAAATAAACCATAATTTATATTGGTGGAAAGCTGAGAATCTCCTTTAAAAACCCTTTTCGTTTCATCAATTTTGGGTAAAAAGAAAGTCATCAGCCACATACCCATCATATTGCCACTTTTTGGCCCATCATGATCCTGCACATACCCAGGTGGTTGGGAGGAATATTCCTTAGAATATTCCTTTATGAGGATAAATAGAGGAATTAGTTAATTAAAAGAAATGAATTTTGTGTGCAACCTGGTTAGCTGACCATGGGTTGATTTAACTCTCAAAGAGTTAAAAGCTGGAGGATTTATTAATGATGATTAGAAAGTGATATAGGATTAATCAATTTAGAATTAATTAGTTGGAATGGATTAGGAGATTGTGACATTAGATTTGATTGATTTAATCAAATGAGAAGATTTAGGGGGATTTAATTAAATGACTTGATATAATTAAATTTGATGAATATTAGTTAGAAGAAAGGAGAATTAATTAATAAATTTAATTATCTAATTGATAGTTGAATTTTCTGATTTTAACTAAATAATGTTGATTATTTAATTAGCTAGTTAGTTCAAGGTGATTTAGGAAAAAATGGTGTTAATTAATCAGAATTAGATGCATAGTATTAATCAAGACTTTTTAAGTGCACATTTCTCCCCTCTTTGAAGTGAGGTACCTAAGTTGCATTGGTTAAAAGAATAACACTGTCGATATCAAAATTTTAAAAAATTCCTAATTTTTTAGATGCCCCATTGCCACCCCAACAGAAGAAATTATGTTTCCACACTATCCCCTTGAGAGACCGAGTAGAAATTTCAATTTTCAAGTTGAGCTCATGATAAAGATTTAAGATCAATTCAACTAAAAGAGGAGTAGAAAGCTTAGATGTTTGATGTAGAAAAATTTGATGATGTATAGACAGTCATTGACCATGGGTAGCCTCACATATATTTTGATATAACACACAAATTTGATACTTGGATAGAAATCTTCGTAAAGATAAAAGAATAATACTGATGAATGGAAGAATAATATTGATTAACCATTGATTTCAAGATTGGTTTGGAAGTCCAACAAGTCTATGAGTCATTGTGACTTTATTATATATGGTGATGAGTGATGATAATTTGTTTATCTAGGGATTGCGACATGAATGACATAACTTTGCTTATGTTTGATAAAACACATAGATATGATGCATCAAGTTATGGACAACTAGGATGGTGTTGTATCTAGTGCGATGGAATTTGACTCAAAAAATAGATAGGAGTATCCTTGTTCATACCCGACATATGAAAACCTTGCTAGGATATACTTCAAAAGTTTCAAAAATCTCAAACCAAAACAAAGAAAGGTATAACCTATCAGTGCAATAGTCCAAAAGCTGCCCAAAACAACTTCTGTGCATACCGAAAAATTTAAGGATTCACCAAGGTTATATTACAAGAACATACAACAAGCACAAAACATGAAATATAATGATCAATTCCCCATTCCTTTCCCTCTAAATTCTTTTGATAGACATCATTGAGAGGTCATTGGAACAAGCACAATAAGATAAATAAAGAAAAGATCAAGTGAACAAACAAGCCAATGTTCTTCATACCTCTAGGCAAGGGGATACATTTTGTTTAGGATAAATATCCAAAGTGATTGCCAAATTTAATGTCCATTGTAGGAAGGATGCATCCTAGGACATCTTAGTGGATGGTGGCAAGTTGATAGGTTTTTCCAAAGGCTGTTGATATAAGGTTCGATTGACATGTTTGCTAAAACAATCAAGAGTTTTATTTTGCATTTAAAAGTTTGTTGTTTTGATTTTGTTTTTACATTTGAAGTTTTATTTATTTAATGATTGTGGTTGTTTTTATTTGTATTGCCAAAGGATGAAGGTGATGATTGATTTATTATGGATGATTGATTCCTGTGGGGAAGTGAAATGAGATGAATGGATTTTTTCAAATATTTGGATGTTTTTGATGTTTTTGAAATGTTATGAGGTTGTTTTTTGGATTTTCATGTTATTTAAATGTTTTTCTATTTTTGTGTCTTGGGGGCTCATCAATGATGGCCTTGCCTATTTTTAAGCTCAAAGACGACATAGTTCAGATAACCATGTTTTTGATGTTTTTCGGCTTTTTGACATTTGTTTGGATTTTGATATGTTTTGAATGTTTATGGATTTTTGCATGATTTTAATGATTGTGATATGAATTTGTGTGATGATATTAGTGCTTCGTCTTTTGTATTTTGTTGAAAACCAAGCTAAGGTTGGTTGATCTGATTGATGGATTGATGATGATAAAATTGTTGAGGATACACAACAATGCAAGGATAGTGTTTAGGCAACAGAAGGGTTGGGAAGGATATCCCAAGATGATGATGGATTGATTCGATTTGATTGATCAAGATTTTGAAGCTTGGTTGGGAATAAAATTTCTTTGGATGATTTGATGTGATGTTGAGGCACATAATAGATGCAACTGATATTTGATTGTTTGGATTGATATTTGATGAAAGATAAAGCTTGATAAGGAACATCTTCTTGTCAAAATATTGCATGAGCTAGTGATTTGTATTTTTTTGCTTACAAGTGTTTTGACCCATTTGATTTCATGTTTTTCAATGTTAATATCACCAAATAAGTTGGAAGATATAGATCAATATTTATTCCTGAAGCAAGACATAAATATTTGCCCCCAATGTCTAGCAATGTATGAAATTCCATGGGTGGATTCTTGGATAGATGTATGGATGGATGGATATGGAGTATCTTGCAATAAGATAAGGTGTTCAAACAGAGGATGCTCATTTGGATAGTGATTCATGGCTTAGATAATGTTGGGTAGGATAGGATCAATGATAATAATCCATTTCAAGATGTTTTTCGTAAGAAAGTGTAAAGTGTACACCAAACTTTTATCAAGGTCAAAATAATTTGGAAGATGGATGTAAATGGATGAAAATGGATTGGATAAAGGATCATGGATGAATGGTTTTATTATAGATAAGATGGATGGAATGTTGGATCTATTATGGATGAGATAAGATTATTTCACCTAAATTAGCACATATAGATGTTAGATTCTACACAACACATGTGTTTTCTAGGTTTTCATCATGGCACCTGTCCAAAGCGCCACCATAGTGGTTTTCATTGGAGGATGAATTTTATCTTTACTATTTTCATGATATTTTGAATTTTTTGAATTTTTGTGAAAGATTTTAAACTCACGTTGAACTACTTGGTGGTGTTGATGTTAATGCTCTTTTCATAATGTGCCACTGATATCCTTCTTGAAGAAGTTGATTTTCCAAGATATGTGCACTTGAATACAACTTTTGAGAATTTTGTTCTGCTTCGTTGATACCAAAGTTAACTTTATCTCTATGGGCACATTGCAATAGAATTCCTTCTAAATCCTTATGATGAAGAGTTCTTGCCAATACATGGTCAATATGAGAATAGGATATCATGCATGGAGGAGTGGATGGTGTTTTCTTTTTAGGAATAAGAGATGGATTGGTTTATAGTTTGGAACCTTTGACTCTCCAAACTTGGGAAGATGAGAAATGATGGGTGGATACAAAAGTGTGTGTGGAATGAGGACCAACTGCTTGATATACTTTGTACATTGCTTGAGAAGCTTTCCTTTGCCTTTGTTGACATCTTTGATGGATACTAAATTCCCTTTTTTATTTTTCCCCATAGTTTCTTTGATTGATGGAGTTTGATAGGGATAATATTTTTGTGTATTCTTTGGTATCCACTTGTATTTGATTTGTGCATTATGCTTCCCAACTTATTTTTCTTTAATGATGTTCTTCGTGATTTGATTTAAATCTTTCCTTTGATTTTGGTCCCAATTCATAGATGGGGTGATGGATGGATGAATATTCGTGACATGGCTAGTTGTAGTATTGGCATTGGTTTCATCATAAGGATTCTTCGTGCTCCCTATTTTGACATTTTATTGAGACATAGTTACCCCTGTTATGGTGGTAGTAGCACCTTTGTTCTTTAATTATGCTTGTTTCAAGATGTCCTGTTTAGAAAGCATCCTTTGCTAAATGACCACTGTAGATGATGTTATTTCAATTTTCTTCTATGTTGATTCTGGAATATCCTATTTAGTACAACCTATTTCCTTGAGTGCATAATGATAAATATCTTCATATATGACATCCCCAGCCTAAATTTGGGATATATCCAATCCTGATGTTGTCAACTCTACCTAACTGTAGGAATCAATAACCTGCTCCTTTTGTGTAATAATGCCAAGAGTAAAGGAATCATGTTATGAATGAAGATCATCTACGTGTCCATCCAAAAAAAGTGTCTCATGGGTAAATGGAGGACTATGTGCTATATGGATGTGATCAACATTTGTGACATCTTGTATAGATTGGAGAGTGTCCATTAGATCATTGTAGTATCTTGGAGATACAAATTCTTGATCTTGAATCATTACGAGATTTCTTTTGACATGTTTTGGATCAAGTCCTTGACATGGGCCCATTTCAAAGGATGGAATTTTACAAAGGGTTCTTCGATATCATCATTAGGCATAAGAAGCAACTCAATATCCTCTTGATCTTTTAGTGAATTTGGATCAAGTGTTGAGTTGAGTATTTCTTCAATATTTGTAACCATGAGGTCAAAGGATGTCAATATGTCTTGGAAAGGACCATTGCTAGACTTTAGTGAAAGATGTTATAAATTCTTGAGATATGTCCTCTAAATCATTAGGTGATGTAGATAAATTTTCAACATGATCATTGGTCAATGGATTATGGATTATGTTAATAGGATCAAATAATTCTAACACCTTGAAATAGATCATTTTTGGATATTATTGGTGAATTTTGATCATGATTGAAAATTGACTCTTGATGCATGTTGATTTGATCATTGGGTGGGGTAGAAACATATTCAAGGTGCTCATTGATGGATAGCTCTTGATCATTTTTTTCAACAATTGTGGTGGAGAGATTGTGACTGTTATCACTAGTGGTTGAATCTTGATCATTGTCATCAATAGTTACTATTTCTTGATCAAGAAGGCATTGGATGATATTTTTTAGTGGAATATAATTCAATATTTTATTATGATTGTCTCTAGGATAATGAAAATAAGATATGATGCAGGAGCATCCCATATTTCAAGGAATCTTGCATTGATCAACCAAAAATATCTACATTCAAGTTTACATTTTAGGAGTTATTTGTCAGACCTAATCTTAGTATCTCATACCACATTGTACCACATTGTAATATAAAATCTTGTGAAGTAGGATATATGATATTTATTGCAACATCTACATCATATCTAGAATTCAATTGTTTTGGAGATTACAGTACAAAGTTATTGCTAACATAATATTAGCTATATTTGGGAAGAGAGCATTCACTGACCAGTTTTGGATTCTCAAGTGTGTGGACCTATCCCATGACTTGTGGAGCTTAGGAGACCTTTTCATAAGGATGAACATTCATTTAGGAACCTTCATTCTGATCTGCATGATGTTTTTCCAAGGACCAAAGGAAAATTCATATGTTTTTCCCAACCTTCACATGTTTCATCTACTTCAAGGTTTGAGACCTCTTGAGGTTGACGCAAACCTTTTCTAGAGTTGGGAGTTAGTATATATAGGCATTGTGCAGTTGCATTAATCATTATCATCATCAATAGTGATAGATAAGGGCTTACACCCACATTATATTTTTGGGCTTCAATGCCATATCATTCTATAATTCTATAAGCTGGAAGGTAGGGAATGTTTCCAGTGAATAATAGATATTTCCCATATTTCCATATGTGATTGTGTTCTTCTTCATTTAAGTTTTGTTGTGCTTACTCTTAATACAAGTTTGGATAGTCCTATTCTTGGACCCTCCATCCTTGACTACACCAAGTGGTATCAGAGTGAAGTTGTGAACCTTTGGGAGATTAGAGCAAGTTTGTGAAATTTGGGAGAGCGAAGGTGGATAGATCATTGACTTGAGGTAGTCACACCAGAGCAAGTTTGTGAAGTTGAGTGAAGGAATTGCATAAGATCTTTGTGTGGATAGATCACCGACTTGAGGCAACCTACTTGTTTTTGTCAACTGATTGCCAATTGTGAGGTAGTTACAACCGAATAGACAGATCACCGACATGAGCTAGTTGCACCAAATCCTAGGAAAAGATGTCATTGAGGAGAATTCATATTACTATCAATGTTGTTGGAAAGATGGATGAGATGATGGAAATGATGCGAACAATGAAAGTGAGATTGGACGATGTTGAAGAAGACAAAAGAAAAGGATTAACCCATAGACTTGATGATGAAATTGATGATGATGAATTTCAAGTTGTAGATTAAGCTAAAGAAATCTTCGAGGAGGAAGAATCAGATCAAGTAAAGATGTTGAAGGCTATTTCAAATATTGGAAAGTGACCTAGAATGGAGATTGTGAGCTATAGCAGTAATCTAAATTTGGAGGAGTTTATTGATTGGAAAAATGACAATTAAGAATACTTTGAATACGAAGAAAATGAAGATCTAGATGGAGTGAAATTTGTGAAAACTAAGTTTAAGGGACATGCTGCAATATGGTGGAAGGAGGTTCAATTGGAGAAAAACCAGAAAGGTAAATAAAATATTGTGAAATGGGATAGAATGGTGATGAAATTGAAGAACTATTTTATACTTGGGTATGTGCAGGATCATGATGGGCCAAAAAGTGGCAATATGATGGGTATGTGGCTAACGACTCTTTTTTTACCCAAAATTGATGAAATGAAAAGGGTTTTTAAAGGAGATTCTTAGATTTCCACCAATATAAATTATGCTTTACTTTGAATTTAATAAGTAATTATTATTCATTTTCTATTCAAATTACGACTAAAGTCCTGATTGATAGACTAATTGAAAAACATTTATAGTTTTCAAATGGTATCACATTTTTGAATAAAAAACATGTGTCACATTCTATGCTTCACATACTATAGGATTAAAAAAATAAAAATTGAATTTCATGAAGTTTTGACCAAGTTAAGGTGATCAGACATACGAGTTTTTTATATTTTTAAAAGTTGTAATAAAAAATTCATAATTAATTTTTTACTTAGAAAAAAATTACAAAAAAATATGCATCACATCAGGAGATGAGTCCTCTACTTATATCTAAAATCCTATAAAAAAATATTATCATTTTATATTGGTTAGGGTGGTCAGACAGACACCTACTTATTTTTTCCTTGAAATTTAAGTACCACTACATTGAAATTTCAAATTTTCACCAAATAGATTTTTTTTTTTTTAAACAAACCTAATATTTTAGAAACTACATTCAATTTTCTGTAGAATCTATTCTTACATATTTTTGAAATAATATAGATAACTTATTCAAATTTTTACGTCAAGTTGCCTAACTCTGATTTTTCTAAATTTTTTGCCACATATGGGCCTATTTTTTCCATGATGATCCTACACATACCCACTTGCAAACTATGAGATGGAGTTGGTGAAGAGATTGTAGAACTTGAGACAAAAGGAAAATAATGTGAAAGAGTAAAGTGAGGAATTTCATAAGATCATCATTAGGACCGGACATAGTGAAGCAAGCAAGGAGAAAGTGGCAAGGTATATCAATGGGATGAGGATGAACAGTTAGGAAGATTTGAGTCTGGTAAGGATGAATTCAATAGAGGGAGTATAACAGTTTTCCCTAAAGGTGGAGGAAAATATAAAAAAAAGACATGAACATAGGTAGAAAGGAAGAGGAGGTAGATTTTAGAGAGGAAGATCACATTCCTGAGGAGAAAGACCATATGCAAAGAAAAGCAAGGACAAGGATTCATATTGCAAGGAAGAGAAGGATTCCAATTCATACTAGAAGGGGAGAGATGATAGGAATTATTATCGCTACAATAGAGGAGGATACAATTCTTACCAAAATTATGGATATCAGAGAGATGAGAAAGGATGTGACAACAAAACTTTCAAAGGAACTTTTTTAAGCATGGAGGTGAAGGACATAGAGAATTTGAGTGACGCCAAGAAGGTAAGAAGAATGGAAACCATGCAAGAACTAGATATGTGGAGGAAGAACTAGTGAAATCATTGAGTTCCAGAGGAAGTCCTTACAAGGGAGAGTCATTATTCATAGGAGAGAATTGATCTAGGAGAAAGAAGTACCTAAGGAAGCACCAGAGAGGAAAAGTTTGTTCCAGACTAGATACAAAGTAGGAGGTAAATGTTGTAAATTTATCATTGATAGTTGTAGCACAAATTGTTGGAATAATGTGCCTCAATCTCATAAGCTGAAACCTCTGAAAGAGAAAATTTAGTGTGACATTCTTACTGTCTAGCCAACTAGCAGTTGTGCAACCTTGTGGAATGTTTAGGTTGCCGAGACCTTGTTGCTGTCTTACTGACTGGAGCTATCACTATGAAATTTCTTGTCATTGTGATCTCTCTCTGCCCAGTAAGAACTCTCACCGACTATGGTTCATAGTGGTTGTTGGGGAGACTTGTGGTGACAACAGTTATCAAGGAAAGATATGAATGTTCGGTATGAAGTCTTACCGACAAGAGATGTCTCGCTGAATGGTTATTCACTTGGAGTCATTAGAGTAACATGAAGACTTCGGTATGAGGTCTTAGTGATGGAGGTTTGTCTCACCGACGGTGTATTCTGTTGTCGGTATGATCTCTTGGCGATAGTGATAGTCTCGCCGATGGGAATGCTAATGTCTATGTGACTTTTGAACATCAGTATGACCTCTCACCGAATAGTGATAGTCTTTCCGAATAGCACTACATGTGGTGGTCATTGGTATGATGTTTCAGTGATATGGTTTGTCTCACCAACTACTTTTGAACTTGGTGTAACCTCTTGCCGAAGGTGATGATTCTAGTCGATATCTAAAATTGGGTCTTGTGACATCGGGGAGACACAGTTAGTGTCTCACTGACATGTGGATACAATTTGAACTCTTTTGACCAATTGAATATCCTACATGGTGTGACTTCGACCAATCAAGGAGCAGAATGGGAACCATTGGAAGTTAGACTATTGTGGCCATTTCTGTGAGGAAGTTCAATAGACCAAGATTGACATGGATAGACTCAGGAATTGAAGATGATGTTAGTGTGGATGATCAGTGGGATGAATAGTTTGATGAATAGTTGAGTAATCAGTGTGAATTCAATTCTGAGAGCATTGTAACTTGAATGTTCTGTACAAGGTTGATCATTGTGTATGATGTTGTAAATTGACATCAAAAAGATAAGTCTGATCTCTGTATGTAATTTCCATTACTATAATACAAAGGGGCATTTCTTGGTGTGGTGGGTTTTTCTCCCGTAAGGGTTTTCCCACATAAATCTGGTGTTCATCTCTATATGTTAATTTCTCTATTTCTGTTATTTCTTTCAATTGTATCTTAATTGGTCTATAATTGAAAATTTAAAGTCACCTCTGCATTCTTCCCTGAGGTTTTGATGTTATGAGAGTTAGTTCGTCACCTTAGCTTTCCTTACAAGTGGTATCAGACCCTGGCTAGTTGTGTTATCCTTGTGGGTACGTTGGGTTTTGGTGTCAATTCTATTTAGTGGAAGTCTTGTAGAAGTTTGGTAATTCAAATTATAGGTTAAGATGGCAAGCACGTCAGGAAAGATTGAAATTGAGAAATTCAATGGCAGCAATTTTGAGTTGTGGAAACTTAAAATGGAAGATTTGTTGGTTGATCATGATCATTGGATTTTTGTGTTTGAAATGAAGCCTACAGGCATGAAGCAAGAGGATTGGGACCTTACAGATAGAAAATCTAAGGGGCTAATAAGGCTTTGTTTAGTAGACTCTGTTCTTCTGAATGTTCATGAAGAAAATACTGCATCTTCCATGTGGAAAAGACTGGCAGCTATTTATCAGGGCAAGTCCTTGGTGAATAATTTGTTCTTGAGGAAGAAGTTGTACACTTTGAGAATGCAGGAAGAAGGGTTTGTTGCTGATCATTTGAATGCATTCAACATGCTGATTGCACAATTAACATCTATGGGTGTGAAGATTAATGAAGAAGATCGTTGTATGTTGTTATTATGTTCTTTGCTAGATTCTTGGGATCAACTGGTGATGGCTATTGGGAGTACAACATACACTTTTAAGATGGAAGATGTTGTCTCTTTGTTATCAGAAGAGATCTGAGAAGAAAATCTTCTAAGATGGAAAAGGAGGCTCTTACTGTTAGAGGAAGATCGAAAGAAAAAGGAAAGGACAAGAAGTCCAAATCCAAATAAGAAGGAAGATCAAAGTCTCCTGGAAAGAAGTCCAAGGTGAAGTGTTGGAATTGTGGGCAACCTGGTCATGTCTGAAAGGATTGTAAAGAGGAGAAAAAGAAGAAGAAGAAGAAGAAGAAGAAGAATTCTTCCGACAATGATTTGTCTCAAAGTGATGTAGACGCGTTCATTGCAGCCTTGGCTACACAAGCATCAGATGATGTCTAGTTAATTGATTCTGGAGCATCTTTCCACATGACATATCACAGAGACTGGTTCATGAAGTATGAAAAATATGATGGTGGAAAGGTGTATTTGGAAAGTGATTCATCTTTGGAAATTGTTGGACGTGGAAGAGTGACGAGAATCAATGATGTAATGCATATACCAAGTCTGGATCAAAATTTACTTTCTATTAGTAAGCTGAATGATATTGGAGTGCAAGTCACATTCTCTGGAAATGGTTGCAAGATGACTAGAGGCTCAATGGTGCTAGCAAGGGGTGCTCGTATTGGTACCTTGTATAAGTTGGATGCACATGTTGTTCAATGCAATAGTGTCTCTGTAAAGTCACAGAAAGCTACTCATGGAGGAAAAGAGGAAAAAGTTCCTAATGGTGTAAACTCTATGGAAGTTAAACTTCCAGTAGAAAAGACTATGCTCTGGCATCATAGGCTAGGCCACATTAGAGAGAAAGGTTTAAAAAACTTGAATAATAAAAACCTAGTTAAGGGGCTTGATGATTGTAACCTCAAATTCTAATTTTGTGAACATTGTATATATGGTAAACAACACCATGTTTCATTTTATTCTAGTCCTCACAAATCTTCTGGTTTGCTTGATTATATACATTCTAACGTTTTTGGTCCAGTGAATGTTCCTTCTTTTTCTAAGTCAAGGTACTATGTATCATTCATTGATGATTATTCAAGAAGAGCATTTATCCATTTTTTGAAAAGTAAATCAGAAGTGTTCAGTTGGTTTAAGGAACTTAAATTTTTTTGTAGAAAATCAAACTGGAAGAAAAATAAAATTTTTAAGGACTAACAATGGCGATGAGTTTTGTTCTAATGAGTTTGAGAGGTATTGTAAAGATCACGGGATTAAAAGACATAAAACTACACTTTACACTCTACAACAAAATGGAGTTGCAGAAAGGTTCAACAGGACAGTGATGGAAAGAGCATGAAGTATGCTGAGCAGTGCTAGCTTGGATGAGAAGTTCTGGGATGAGGCATTTGCTACAACATGTTACTTGATAAACCATTCTCCTAATTCTTCTCTTGTTGAGAAAACACCTTTGGAAGCATGGTCTAGAAAGAAACCCTCTCTGAGACACATTCGAGTCTTTGGCTATGAGGCATATCAACATGTGCCGAATGAGAAAATATCTAAATTGGAGAACAAGGTTGTCAAATGTATTTTTATTGGTTATAGTGTTGGCATAAAAGGGTACAAGCTTTGGAATCTTAATACAAAGAAGGTTCTATACAGCAGAAGTGTTATCTTTCGTGAGTTGAAGCCTTCTAGCTTGGATCTGTGGTCAAAGAGAAAATCAGAAAACAAAAAGGATGTAGTTGAAATTCCTCTGACACCAGAGAAAGAGGAATTAAAAATTCAAAATGTACCTGAAACTAAGGAGAGCTCAAGTAGTTCTGAGAGTTTTGATGATTAAGAACAACCTCAGTCTCAGCAAGTGAGGAGGTCAACTCATGAAAGAAAGCAAACTGATAGGCATGGGTTTTCTTTGATAGATTCTACTTGTGCCTATGCTTTAATTTCTAGCACTGATGAACCTAGGACTGTGAAAGAGGCATTTAGAATGTATGATTCAAACTCTTGGTTGGAAGCCATGAATGAAGAAATGGCATCATTAGAAAATAATGATACTTGGATTTTGGTGTCCTTGCCTGAAGGTAGAAAAGTTGTGGGCTGCAAATGGGTATTTAAAAAGAAAATAGGTCTGGATGGCAGTGTGGAAAAGTATAAGGTGAGGTTGGTTGCGAAGGGATATTCCCAGGTAGAGGGAATTGATTATGGGGAATTTTTTTTTCCTATAGCTAAGCTGATATCCATTATATTTCTTTTGTCACTTGCAGCACCGTATGACTTAGAGATTGAACAGATGGATGTGAAGACAACATTTCTTCATGGTGATCTTGAAGAAGAAATTTATATGTCCCAGCCTAGCACTTTGTGGAGAAAGGTAAAGAAAAACTGGTTTGCAAGTTGAATAAATCTCATATGGATTAAAGCAATCTCCTAGAATGTGGTACGAATTTTGACATTTTTTTTTTGTCATTGGGATTTGTAAGATCAAAATCTGATCATTGTGTGTATTACAAAGTTGAAAGTGATCAAATTCTTATTATTGCTCTCTATGCTGATGATATGTTGTTCATAGGCAATAGTAAGTTAATAATTTCTAATCTTAAGTCTTAGTTGTCTACAAAGTTCAATATGAAAGATCTTGGTGCAACAAGGTATATTCTGGGAATGGAAATAACGAGGGACAGGAATAGTAGAAAACTTTGGCTCAGTCAGAGTAAGTATATCAAGACTATTCTAGAGAGATTTTGTATGACTGATTGCAAGTAGCTAGTTGTTCCAGTTTTGTAGGGAATGAAGCTATTTGTTGAAGGTTGTCTAAAATCTCCTACTGAGATGGAGGACATGACTAGTGTGCCTTATGCTAGTGTAGTTGGTAGTCTAATATATGCAATGGTCAGTACAAGGCCAGACATTGCCCAAGCAGTGGGAGTACTTAGTTAATTTATGGCTAATCCTAGGACAGATTGGGATGCTGTGAAAAGAGTATTCAGATATTTGAAGGGCACTTCAAAATATGCATTGTGTAACCATGGCAATTTGGTTGAATCATAGAGGACTCTCAGTATTCGAGGCTATGTGGATTTTGATTGGGCAGGGGACATTGATAGCAGAAGATCCACCAGTGGATATATTTTCATGTTGAATGGTGGTGCAGTTAGTTGGATGAGTAAGTGGCAGACTGTAGTCACTTTGTCCACTAAAGAGGAAGAGTACATGGAATCAACACACGCCTATAAAGAAGCAATCTGGTTAAGACGTTTGTGTTCTAACATCGGTTTTGATGCAGGGAAAATAACAATTTATTGTGACAGTCAGAGTGCTATTTGTTTGGAAAAAAATCCTACTTTCCATGCCAAGATGAAACATATAGATGTACAGTATCAGTTTGTATGGGATATGGTGGAGGATGGAAAGGTCTCTTTAGAAAAAGTGGATACTCTAGAGAATGTTACAGATGCATTGATGAAGCCAGTGAGCACAAAAAAGTTTAGGTTGTGTGCCATTTCCATGGGCCTTAGTTCCCATGAATTTCAATATTTTTTTGTGCTCTGGAGGTGCCTGTGTGATCTTCATCAAGTGGGAGATTGTTGGAATAATGTGCCTCAATCTCACAGGCTAAAACCTCTGAAAGAGAAAATTCGGTGTGACACTCTTACTGTCTGGCCGACTAGCAGTTGTGCAACCTTGTGGAATGTTTAGGTCACTAAGGCCTTGTTGCTGTCTTACCATCTGGAGCTATCATTGTGAAATTTCTTGTCATTGTGATCTCTCTCCGCCTGGTAAGAACTCTCACCGACTGTGGTTCATAGTGGTTGTTGGGGAGACTTGTGGTAACAATAGTTATCAGGGAAAGATATGAGCGTTCGGTATGAAGTCTTACCGACAAGAGATGTCTCGTTGAATGGTTATTCACTAGGAGTCATCAGAGTAACATGAAGGATTCACTATGAAGTCTTAGCAATGGAGGTTTGTCTCGCTGACGGTGTAGTCTATTGTCGGTATGATCTCTTGGCGATAGGGATAGTCTCACCGATGGGAATGCTAATATCTATGTGACTTTTGAACATTGGTATGACCTCTCACTGAATAGCAATAGTCTTGCTGAATAGCACTACATGTGGTGGTCATCGGTATGATGTGTCAACAATATGGTTTGTCTCACCGACTACTTTTGAACTCGATGTAACCTCTTACTGAAGGTGATGATTCTAGCCGATATCTACAATCGGGTCTTGTGGCATTGTGGAGACATGGTTAGTGTCTCACCGTCATGCGAATACAATTTGAACTCTTTTGACCAATTGACTATCCTACATGGCATGACTTCGACCAATCAAGGAGTAGAATGGGAACCGTTGGAAGTTATATTGTTGTGGTCATTTCTGTGAGGAAGTTCAACAGACCAGGGTCGATATGGATAGACTCAGGAATTGAAGATGATGTTAGTATGGACGATCAGTGGGATGAACAGTTTGATGAATAGTTGAGTAATCAGTGTGAATTCGAGTATGAGAGTATTGTAACTTGAATGTTCTATACAAGGTTGATCATTATGTATGCTATTGTAAATTGACATCAGAAAGATAAGTCTGATCTCTATATGTAATTTTCATTACTATAATACAAAGGGGCATTTCTTCGTGTGGTGGGTTTTTCTCCCATAAGGGTTTTCCCAGGTAAATTTGGTGTTCATCTGTGTATGTTAATTTCTCTATTTCTGTTATTTCTTTCAAGTGTATCTTAATTGGTCTGTAATTGAAAATTTAAAGTCGCCTCTACATTCTTCCCTGAGGTTTTGACATTAGGAGAGTTAGTTTTGCACCTTAGCTTTCCTTACATAAATAACCTAGTTTCTGAGGAAATGGTGACAAAGTTAAATTTGGAAAGAAGGAAACATCTAAAACCTTATAGGATAGCCTGGATTCAAGATGAACACAAGATACTAGTGAGTGAGCAATGTCTAGTGAAATTCAAAATAGAATCATATCATGATGAAGTGTTGTGTGATATTATACTGATGGATGTATACTAGATGTTGTTGGGTAGACCTTGGCAGTATGATAAGAAAGCTATACACGATAGGAGAAGGAATACTTACACCATAGAATCCAATGGAAAAAGAATCACCTTCACACCTTTGGAGGATGAACCCGAAAGTGAAGTATGTGGAATAACTAGAATCAATTTGGTGGATGGAAGGAAATTTCTAGATGGATTGAGACATGAGAACATGTGTTTTTCTTTCATTCCAAGTGAAGAGACTTAGATGCAGAGAAGATCACAAAAGATAAAGAATCACCAGAGAAGGAAGTCACTAAACTAATAACGGAGTACCAAGACCTTGTATCAAAGAATGTGCCAGATGGATTTCCATCGATCTAGAGTACCAGTCATCATATAGGTCTTATTCTAGGAGCTATTTTTGCAAACAAAACTGCACAATAGATGACACTAGTAGAGAATGTGGATCTAAACAGATGGGTATAGGAACTATTCAAGAAAGGATTGATTAGAGAAAGTATGAGCCCATGTGCAGTACTAGTTGTACTTGCACCTAAGAAAGATGGAGAATGGAGGATGTGTATAGATTCAAGAGCTATCAATAAGATCACAATGAATTATGGATTCTCATTTCCTAGGATGGATGAAATTATGGATAGTTTGAGTGGAGAAAATTATTTCACCAAGATAGATCTAAAGAGTGGATACCATCAGATTAGGATCAGAGAGGGACATAAGTGTAAAACTGCTTTCAAGCAAAATGAGGGATTGTATGAGTGGTTGGTCATGCCGTTTGGACTAACTAATCCACCTAGTACATTTATGAGGCTGATGAATGAAGTCTTGAAGAAATTATTAGGAAAAAATTTCATTGTTTTTTTGGATGATATTCTAATTTTCAGTAAGACTAAGTGGAGCACATCAGACAAGTATTCCAGAGAGTAAGAGAAGAGAAGTTGTTGATAAACATCAAGAAGTGTAGTTTCATGAAGGAGGAACTAGTGTATTTTGGATTTATGATATGTGCAGAAGGATTGTAGATGGACCTTGAGAAGGTTAGAGGAATAGTGGGATGGCTTACACTTGTGAACGTTGGAGAAGTAAGATCATTTCATGAACTAGCAACTTTTTACTAAAAGTTCATAAGAAATTTTAGTGGTATTTGCACACCTATGACTAAGAAAATGAGGGGTTATCGAAAGGAATTCAAGTGGATATCTAGAGTACAAAGGAGTTTTGAGTTATTGAAGGAGAAAGTGACAAAATAACCTATTTTAGCACTACCATACTTTGATAAGGTATTTTGACTAGATTGTGATGCTAGTGGAAGTGCAATAGGAGTTGTGTTAAGTCAAGCAGGGAGATGAGTAGCTTACTTCAATGAGAAATTGAATGATGCTAGAAGAAGATATTCAGTTTATGATTAGGAATTCTATGAAATTGTACAAACATTGAAGAAGTGGAGACATTACTTCTTACCTAAGGAGTTTGTGTTGTATATGGATCATCAAGATTTGTAGTATTTGAATATTTAGGAGAAGTTGAACCAAAGACACATGAGATAAGTAGAATTTTAATGCCCCACAATGTAACCCAGAGAACAACACAAAAGTAATAAAATAACCAAACAATTTATTTTTTTAAAGTCATTTGATTGCAACATAAGTACAAAAGAAACATATATACATACATTCTTAGGGTTCCATGACAATGCTACTTAAATATTAACAAGGAAGAACATTACATCATTAAAACTGAGACATTAAACATAAGGTTAAATCATATCAATAATGTATGAATCAATTGCATAATCATAATGTAGTCAAGTTATATATTCAAGTTACATCAAGTGATATTATGAAAAATCTTGAAACATCAAAATAATATTACAATAAGTTCTCATATATACATCAGAATGTATCCAATATCAATGAAGATCATAACACATTTGTAAACTTTGTTCATGAGTATGCTCAGTGTCCAACTTCACGAACAATATAAAATCAAGAACCTGTCACAACTACATTATTATTCGAGCATAGAAACACCTAGAAGGGGACCCAATGGAGGATATAGCACACTACTCCCAACCACGAGGTACCCGAAGGTCCACCCCCCATGCTAGGAGATAATATTAGGTCCGCAGAGATAAAAAAACATAAGGACATAACATAACATTACATGGCTTGACGTACACATTATGACATAAAAATATCTAACCCACATAATAACAAACAAAGCTCCCAGAGGCAACAACATCAACAAGGTTAACTCTACACAAGAGACAACATAACATGCATTAGGAAAAAAGTCTCATCATATATTTTCTCTAGGTTACCCTGGTGAATCTTCATAGACTACCAACCCTCATATCGAGTTACCCTGGCAATCTCTACCCATTCTTGGCCCCTAAACAAACTCATGTGGAATTGAGTTACCTTTCAAGAAGAAAAGGTAGACAATCATGCCATTCCAAGCCATCCCAACCTGCCCTTAATATATACAAGCGTTAAGGTATTAGATGAGGTAATCAAATTGTCTGATTTATTTAGTGAACACTACTTAACCCCTAGTACATTTAATTAAGTTTTCAATAATTAAAAAATCATGATAGGTTACCCTAGTTACCTTTTAGCGTACCGACCCCTATCGAAAGCCACTCTTCCTTTTACAATATCATTTTACATATTAAGCCAAAAGACAACCATCATGCACAAATAGAATGAATGATGTTCACAACTCAATCATGACTTATAACATTTTACTTCCAATCACCATATAGATAACCAATACAATGTGCATGGCTAGTTCCATGATAAATGATATCAAATGAACTTCATGATTCAAATAGATTAAATAAGTAATTCAAAGAGTTCCCTAACCTTTAGAAAATAAAGAATTATATATCACAATGAATTATTCTTCCTGAAAAGTTTTCTTTAACACCGAATCAAAATAAAAGAATAGTTTAAAATAATAATCCATTAATTCACAAATTAAAAGCCATATTCATTTAAAACAAAACTTAAATATTATAATTTCTATTGAATGGACAACAGTTATACATTTCTCAAAGTTTATATATATATAGACAAATATATATCATGCAATTAATAGAAGTATATTCATTTCAGTTTATAGCATGCAACTATAGTTAATACATATCATCCAAGACTCCCTTAAACAGGGATATACACAAAGTTACCCTAATATAGATTTCAATAAAAACATGCACGGCTTCAACAAAATAGACAAAATCAATGGGCAATAAATATTAAAGAAGTATATAGAAGCTTATTATCTTTGTATAAGAAGATACAATAGTTGAGCCAACAAATGTAAGAGTGAGCAATGACATCTACAAGGAGATGTAAAGGCTAAGCTGTCACATGCAACAAGTGGAATAAAGAAATATGAGAAGATTAGAGTTGGTTGCTACATTACCCTAAGAGACCATTTAAATCAAGTATATGTACTTCAGTCTAATCGGCTATCCCAAGTTTAACTGCTACTAAAAGAAATGCTACAGTAGTGGTAGTAGTAATAGTGTATCTAACAAAAAATAATGGTGGAAAGAGACATTGATTCAATGCTAAAAAGTAATTTAGAAAGGATAGATATAGGATTTCATGGCATTTTAAGGCAATCTATTAACTCATGTTCACTTGGAGAAAACATTGTCTCATATCAACATCTCTTGGGAGTGAGTTAGAAAAAATTTTCAGGTTGCACACCACACCATATCATTCCTTGGATTTTATGAAAATTCTAAATGAAGGGAAGGCCTCACATAATAAACATTAAACTATAAAGTTCTAGGCAGTTTTGCTTAATGCCATCTACGCGCCAACATTTAAATTCTCTACAATTATTTTTGTTAAGGAGATTTCCTTTAGATCCAAGGATTCGAAATGCATTAACCATCTGGTAAAAATTATAAAATCCCACAGAAAAATTACAACAAAGAAAAAAAATTAGAAAAAGCATAGAGAACTATGTTGTGACTTAGGAGAATCTTCAGTTTTCAAGCAAACAAAACCAATTTGGCTGGCAGACTTGCAAATATAGAGCAAGGGCAGAACCATCAGTCATGGAATCGATTGATTCTTAAAAACTAAAACCATGACCAGATTTATATCAATATGCAACCAACAATGGGGGGGTCGATTACTCAATAATCACAGGGATCGATTCTTAACAACTTTAGCATTGGTCAAATAGTTATAAAAGTCTACTAGCCAATTTTCATATGTAAGAGCATTGAAGGATTTGCTGAGTTTACTCTGCCATGAATTTTGATTTGACAAACCTTCAATTTATGGAATAAAGAGAGAGCCCTCTATCGAATGACTACATTTGATTCCTACAATCTAAGAATTCTTGCAACCAATTTTTAAAATTGGTGTTTTCTCTAATGTTAAACACCACCTATTTGGTCTAAACTTGAACTACACTCTAATCAAGAAATTATACCTAAGTTGATGAATACAAAAACCCATGAAGCAAGCAATGGCGACTAAAAAGTAAGCATTGTTCAAACTAAAATGAAATTTAGATAATCTTCATAGCATCAAAATTACAAATCAAATACAACAATTTTTTTTTCTGGTGTTTGTGTAGAAGATGGATTCAACCACAAGGAGAACAAATAACATATACAACATTCAGAAACTATTATTTGAGAAAATACAAAGAAAAATATGAAAACCTAAATTATATTCTCGAATCCAATGTAGATTGAAGCAAGAACCAAAAATTTTGAGAAATCTTTTTTTTTCCCAAAAATCACCAATGCTTCAAATTAACTATTTGCAAAGTTTTCAACCAAAATACAGAGAAGTTCTGCTTTTTCCCCAAAACTATCATCAAAATTTTCTTCCCAAAAAAACCCAAAATAAATTGTCGTGAATGATATTTTCACAACCAAAGCTTTTAATTCCTTTCAATTAACTCATAATCACAAAACTTAACTAATTGTTAGCATCTAATCAACATTGATCAACTAGTTTCAACTTAAACAATTACACCAAATAACACTTTCTAACTCCAAATCAAGATTCTAACTCAAAGTCTATATTTCAAATCTTTTAATTTTCATATTAAATTAACAATGGCATTCAAATAAATATCATTTTTAATTTAATTTAATAAATTAAATCACAAAAAAAATTATTTTAGTTGAACATTTAACCAAAAACATTAAATCAAATAAATTAATTAATATACAATTTCACTAATTAATTAATTTCCAAACATGACAAAAAAACATGAACGACACAACAGACACAAATGACAATACAACGACATGTGACAACATAGATAATCTCCCTATAAGGAAACAATGGCCAAAGAAGGACCTAACATTATCTCTGAAACACCATGTTTCCATTGGGTCATGGCATGCTCAAACCTAAAAAAGCAAGTGGAGTCGATGCTTAGTAGCTGCAAACTACATAAAACAACACTATCAAATATATCTGCATAAACTGACAATTACACCGTGAAAGAGAGTCACATCGTAGCAGGGTACTCATGAGTGAGTAATGCTACACTATCTCCTTCACCAAGACTAACATACAATATTACATCATAAGCAACATCAGATACATCATCATAAACACACTAATGCTCTGAAATAACATAAAAATATAACAGACATAAATTTTATCATAATGTCACCACACAAACATAATCAGATGATCAAAATGTCTCTAATGTATCATTGATAAAGTATAAAATCCAACATAATATCAATTTCGTAACTAAAATAAAGTAGCATAGTATCAAAAACAACTGAAGAAACTATCAATTGAACAAAAAAAATTGAAACAAAGTGCAACAACTGGAGGGACACTACGTCCTCCCTCCCTAGGATAAGGCTTACTCCTAGAAGCTTGCAAATAGATATGGATAAAGCTCTCTCATGTGTGTCACATCTTCCTAGGTAGTTGATGCCTTGTCATCAGGATCCCACTAGAACCTCACTTGATCAATGTCTGGACCCCTAAGGGCTAGTCTCCTATGCTGAAGAATTCCCACGGGCTCCAAAGCCATTTTCCCATCCTCTACCTGTAATGCATTTCAATCGAGCACATGAGAAATATCAAGATGAGAAGGCCAAAGAATAGATACATTGAAAACATCATGAATGCATGAAAATATAGGCGGTAAAGCAAGTCAGTATGCTACAGGACCAATTCTCTTTAGGATCTCAAATGGTCCAACAAAATGAGGCACGAGCTTAGAGACTTTTCCTCAATGGATCAGAATCTTCTACGAACGCTCGAAGAAATACCCTATCGCCAATTGAGAACTAACGATTCAATCTATGTGCATCGACATACTTCTTCTACCTGTCTTGCACCGCCACTAAGTGCTCTCTGATGTGATCAACCTATTGCTCCATATCCTGAAGCATCTTAGGTCCAAGTAGAACTCTATCCTCAAGTCGATCCCAACTTAACAGAGTCCAACAAGGACATCCATACAATGCCTGAAAAGGTGGCATACCTATGGAACTATGGTACCCATTATTATAGGAAAACTCCACTAAGTAAAGATAATCTTCCCAACATGACTACTGATCCATTACATACATCCTAAGCATATCCTCAAGAATCTAATTGACTCTCTCTATCTAACCATTGGTCTCAAGGTGATAAGTTGAATTGAAGTTCAACTGAGTACCTAGGGCATGTTGTAATGATTTCCATAATGCTGATGTAAACATAGGGTCTCTATCAGAAATGATTCTGTGAGGAATTCCATGCAACCAAACAATATCCTCCATGAATATCTTGGCCACAAAAGAGGCATTATAGGAAGAACAAACTAGAGAAAAATGTTGATGCTCGACCTTAACTCTCTAGCACTGAAGACATCTAAAAAAAAATCACTAATATCACGCTTCATTCATGGAAAAAATTACAATTGTCGAAGGTCTGCATACATATTCTTAACACTAGGATGGGCTGAATAAGGTGCTCCATGTGCCTCTGTCAAAATTAGAGTGTGAAAGCCTTTTGTATGTGGTACATAGACATGACCCAAATGTTGCAAAAATCCATCTAACTCGAGAGTATATCCTATGAATCTACCCTCCAAGGGTTTGTCTAATCCCAACTCTATCTTCACCTCCCGATACAGTCTGTCTGTAGGAAGTGCTGCTACAATATGGCTCCTCAAATCAACTCCAATAGTCAAGGAAGAAATATCATGCCTTTGTCGACTAAGAGCATCAACCACTACGTTCTCTTTCCCTTGGAAAAAATTCACCTTGAAGTCATACTCACATAAGAACTCCATTCACCATCTCTTCCTAGCATTCAAATTAGGTTGCATGAAAATATACTGCAAACTATGGTGATCACAATGAAGTTCAAAATGATGCCCTAACAAGAAATGCCTCTACTAAACCAGAGCATGAACAACTATAGCTAGCTCCAAATCATGAGTAGGATTGTTTAGTTCATGATCCTTGAGTTTGTGAGACTCATAAGCAATCACATGACCATCCTACATCAACAAAGCTCCTAATCCCTCCAAGGACGCATGAGTGCAAATGACAAAGTTCTTAATAGGATCAGGAATGGCTAAGATAGGTGCACTATTCAACTTTTCCTTGAGTGTTTGAAAAGCTTCCTAACACTGATCTGACCAAATAAATTTCTTCCCTTTCCTCCGAAGAGAAGTAATAGGATGAGCAATCCTCGAAAACCCCTAAAAATATATCTATAATATCTAACAATACCCATAAAACTACAAACCTTAGCTATGTTGGTAGGCACAAACCAATCAATAATGGCTTGGATCTTTGACGGATCCACATCAATACCTTCTCTATAGATAACATGACCTAGGTATTTCACTTTAGTTTGGAAGAACTCGCACTTCTTCCAATTTGTGTATAATTGATTCTCTCTCAAGAATTGCAGTACCTGTCTAAAATGCTCTTCATCCTTCTTCATATTTCTCAAATAGATCAAAATATCAGCGGAACACAAGAAAAAAAATCAAGGTATGTGTGAAAAATACCATTCATCAAACTCATGAACATGAATGGTATCACTATGAACTCATAGTGTTCATAATGAGTACAAAATTTTGTTTTATGAATGTCAGCTTCTACAATGCACAACTGATGGTAACCTAATTTCAAATCAATTTTAGAAAACACTTTAGCTCCCTTGATCTGATCAACAAGATCATCTATTTTGGGTAAGGGATATTGATTCTTTATTGTCACTTTGTTCAATTGATGATAATCGATACACAATCTAAGAGATTTTTCCTTCTTCTTCACGAAGATGACAAGTGCTCCCCAAGGAGAAATGCTTAGACTTATAAAACCCTTAGCCAAAAGTTCCTCCAAATATAGATGAAGCTCTTCCAGTTCCTATGTGGTCATTTTGTATGGAGCTCAAGATATAGGCTCTGCTCTAGGAATCGAGTCAATTTTAAAATCAATGTCACGCTTCTATGGCATTCCTAGAATATCATTGGAAAAAACATCTATGAATTCCCCAAGAATTGGGTAACCTTCAAGAGATATCTCTTGAATCTCTCCTACCTCCAAGTCATTAAATGTTGCTACAAACAACTAACAACCTTGATGAAGGCATCTCCTCAACTGCATAGCTGATATAATCCTCAAGGAGATGGGTCTCTAAATGCCAATTATTTCAACTGCTACTCCAGAATCATCTACACAACGTACTATGTTTTTTTGATAATCAATCACTACACAATGGGATTCCAACCAATCCATACCCAAAATAATATCATAAGAACAAAGAGGTGTAACACAAAGATCTAATGAGTTAGATAGCGATCCAATCCTTAGCCCACAATCGCAAACAAGGGATTCTACTACTACATTCACCCCAGAGGAAAATTATACCTACCACCTATTGTCTTACTTTACTACCATGAGTCCACATCACTCAATAATAGAGGGTGAAATAAATGAATCAAAAGCTCTAGAACCAAAAATATAAAAACATTAGTACCCTGTAACTGACCTGATGTCTCAACCATAGTGTTCTAATTATCTACCTAATGGTTATCTACCACAACAAAGACTTTGTGTGAATGACCTACATCTCCAACTATCGGTTCTAAAGCTACCAGTCGCTAACCAAATCTTGATGTATCTTTCATAGGGAACTACCTAACAATGTGACACTGCCAACCATAAGAAAAGTAACTAGTACCTTTGTCAAAACCTCTACCACCTGAAGGTGCATTATACTACTAGAAACTACCTCTGCTAATTCTAGATTATACACTCTATGTTGGTTGATCATGAATATTGCACTTATTATGCTACTAGTTATAGTTCTTCCTAGATTGTGAATTGTTACCCTCCTAAGCTTGAGAATTCTTATTTTTCAGTGGGTTACGTTGCTATTGCTGCTACTGTCCACCCTTAGCGGGTACCCGTTGGTTCCAAGAGGAACCCCTATTTGAGTCTGACCACCTTGCAGACCAAAACTTGCAAAAGGTGCACTACCTATTTGAACACCTATATGTCCACCCAAAGCCATAGTCAAGTTCTCCACAAGATGCACCTTCTCCACGGCTACCTCCATAGTCTTCGGCTGAAAGACTGAGACTCCTCCACTGATACAGGTGCTCAAGCCCCTAATAAAGTGTTGTACCAACATAACCTTATCATCCACAATTCCAACATACAGTTTGAGCCCATAGAATCTATGCTCAAACTAATCCACTAACATGGCCATTTGATGCAGATCATGGAGCTCATCTATACACCATTGTCTCCAATGCTCTCACAAAAAACATACTTTGAATCTCTCCAAAAACATGTCCCATGAAACTGAAGCAATTTCTAGATAAAGCTGATGCTCCTCCAATCTCCACCATGTATAGGAAAAACCTCTAAGATACATAATGGTGCACCTAGCTCGAGTGTTGCTACCATATGGATGCATAGAAAAACACTATCCCAAGTCTATCTGCCATGTTTTTCCCTCTACACCACCACCAGTACCATCAAATGTGGGAGGGTGTGCCCTCAATAAGTCTCTCATATGCCTGAAAACAATAACATCCTGCTCCATAATCTCAACAAATCTCCAAGGTGATCTATCTCGTTCTCCAACCACTTCCTGTTCAACCTCCTGTTTAGGACCAAGATGAGAAAGAACCTCCTCCAGTAAGGGACACAATTGTGCTCCCTCTATCTTTGGTTGTATTAGATTTTTTTCCCTACTCGCTTGATCCAATTGAGGACCCTATTGTTCTGCATGCTCACTCTCATGAGAACTCTGAGAGCGATTATCCTAGCAGTTAGCCCCATGGCCACCACCTCGTCCTTGAACGCGACCCCTACCTTGATGTCTAGGCATGGTCCTACACAAAATCAAGGATAAGGCTCAATTATAAAACACAAAAGGCAACAAGAAAATAAAAATTACAAATTCTAACATCTAGGACAACATAATGGGCTCACTAATATCCAGAGTACCTAGTGTTAGAACCTTGTGCTTTGATACAAATCTGTAATGCCCTTCCATGGAACCTAGAGAACAACACAAAAGTAACAAAATAACCGAACAATTTTTGTTTTTTAAGTCATTCAATTGCAACATAAGTACAAAAAATATATATATACATACATTCTCAGGGTTATGTGACAACGCTACTTAAATATTAACAAGGAAGAAAATTACATCATTAAACCCAAGGCATTAAACATAATGTTAAATCATATCAATAATGTATGAATCAATTACATAATCATAATGTAGTCAAGTTATATATTCAAGTTACATCAAGTGAGATTATGAAAAATCTCAAAACATCACAATAATATTACAATAACTTCTCACATATACATCAAGAATGTATCCAATATAGATGAAGATCATAACACATTTGTCAACTTTGTTTATGAGTATGCTTAGTATCCAACTTCATGAACAATGTAAAATAAGGAACCTATCACAAGTACATTATTATCCAAGCACAACAACACCTACAAGGGGACCCAATGGAGGATGTAACACATTCCTCCCAACCATGTTGTACCTGAAGGTTCACCCCCATGCCAGGAGATAATATTAGGTCCATAGAGATAAACAAATATAAGGACATAACATAAATTTACATGCCTTGACATACACATTACGTCATAACAATATCTAACCCACATAATAACAAAAAAAGCTCCCAGAGGCAACAACATAAAAAAGGGTAAGTCTACACAAGAGACCACATAACATGCATTAGGAAAAGAGTGTCATCACATAGTTTCTCTAGGTTACCCTCGTGAATCTTCATAGACTACCAGCCCTCATACCGAGTTACCCTAGAAATCTCTACTGATTCCTGGCACCCAAAACAAACTCATGTGGAATCGAATTAGCTTTTGAGAAGACAAGGTAGATGATCATGCCATTTCAGGCCATCCCAACCTACCCTTAATCTATACAAGCATTAAGGTATTAGGCAAGGCAATCAAATTATCTAAATTATTTAGTGAGCACTACCCAACCCCTAGTACATTTAATTAGGTTTTCATTGAATTAAAAACTCACGATAGGTTACCCTGGTTACCTCTTAGGGTACCAACCCCTATCAAAATCCACTCTTCCTTTTAGAATATCATTTTACATATTAAGCCAAAAGATAACCATCATGCTCAAATAGACCAAATGATATTCACAACTCAATCATGACTTCAAAACATTTTACTTCCAATCACCATATAGGTAACCAATACAATGTGCTAGGTTACTTCCATAATAAATTATATCAAATGAACTTCATGACTCAAATAGATTCAATAAATCATTCAAAGAGTTCCCTAACATTTGGAAAACAAAGAATTCTATATCACAATGAATTATTCTTCCTCAAAAAGCTTTCTTTGACACCGAATCAAAATTAAATAATAGTTTAAAATAATAATCTATTAATTCACAAATTAAAAGCCATATTCACTTAAAACAAAACCTAAATATTATACTTTCTATTGAATAGACAATAGTTAAATACATTTCTCAAATTCTATATATATATATAGGCACATAAATATCACTCAATTAACAAAAGTACATTCATTTCGGTTTATATCATGCAACTAGAGATGATACATATCATCCAAAACTCCCTTAAATAGGGATATACACATAGTTACCCTAATAAAAATTTCAATAACAACTCATGCAACTTCAGAAAAATAGACAAAATCATTAGGCAATAAATATTAAAGAAGTATATAGAAGCTTATTATCTTTGTAATTGGTGAGTACAAGAAAATATAATAGTCGCTCAGCCACCAAATTTAAGAGTGAGCAATGAAATCTACAAGTAGATATAAATGTCGAACTATCACATGAAATAGGTGGAATAAAGAATCATGAGAAGATTGGAGTCGGTTGCTACATTACCTTAAGAGATCATTTAAATCAAGCATGCGTACTTTAGTCCAATCAACTATCCCAAGTTTAACTTTTGCTAAAAGGAATTTTATAGCAGTGGAAGTAGTAATAGTGTATCTAACACAAACTAATGGTGGAAAGAGATGTTTATTCAATGCTAAATAGGAGTTTATAAAGGATAGATACATGATTGCATGGTGTTTTAAGGAAATCTATTAACTCATGTTTACTTGGAGAAAAGATTGTCTTATATTGACATCTCTTGGGAGTGAGTTAGAAAGATTTTCCAGGTTGCGCACCACACCATATCATTCATTGGATTTAAAGAAAATGCTAAATGAAGGGAAGGCCTCACATAATAAACATTAAACTCTAAAGTTCTAGGCAACAAATTAATACCCTCTATGTGACAACATTTAAATTCTTTAGTTTTTTTTTTTGTTAAGGAGATTTCCTTCAGATGCAAGGATTGAAAATGCATTGATCATGTGGTACAAATGATAAAATCCCACAAAAAAATTAAAACAAAGAAAAAAATCAGAAAAATTAAAGAGAACTATGTTATGACTTAGGAGAACCTTCAATTTTCAAGCAAACAAAACCAATTTGGCTGGCAAACTCACAAATATAGAGCAAGGGTGGCACCATCAATCATGGAATTGATTAATTATTACAAACTAAAACCATGATCAGATTTATATTGATATGCAAATAGCAAGGGGGGGCGATTACTTAATAATCATAGGGATTGATTCTCAACAACTTTAGCATTGGTTGAATATGTATAAAAGTCTACTAGCCAATTTTCATATGTAAGAGCATTGAACGAACTGTTGAGTTTACTCTACCATGAATTTCAATTTGAAAACATTGTAGTTTATGGAATAAAGAGAGAGTCCTATAGAAAATGACTATAACCGATCTTACAATCTTAGAATGCTTCTAACCAATTATTAAAATTGGCATTTTCTCTAACGTTAAACACCACCTATTTGATCTAAACTCGAACTACACTCTAATCAAGAAATTATACCTAAGCTGATGAATACAAAAACCCAAGAAGCAAGCAATGACAAATAAAAAGTAAGCATTGTTGTTCAAACTCAAATGAAATTTATATAATTTTCATAGCATCAAAATTACAAATAAAATATAGAATTTCTTTTATGGCATTTGTGTAGAAGATGGATTCAACCACAAGAAGAAAAAATAACATATACAACATTTAGAAACTATTATTCGATAAAATGCAAATCAAAAGAAGAAAACCTAAATTATATTCTCAAATCCAACATAGGTTGAAGCAAGAACCAAAAATTCTGAAAACTCTTTGTTTTCCCAAAAGCACCAATCGTTCAAATTCACTGCTTGCAAACTTTTCAACCAAAATGTAGAGAAGAAGCTTTTTCCCCAAAACTGCCGTGAAAATTTTCTTCCCAAAAAGAACCAAAATAAATTGTTGTGAATGATATTTGCACAACCAAAGCTTTTAATTTCTTTCAATTAAATCATAATCACAAAACTTAACTAACTGTCAGCATGCAATCAATATTCATCAACCAATTTCAACTTAAACAATTACACCAAATAACACTTTCTAACTCCGAATCAAGATTCTAACTCAAAGTCTATATTATAGATATTTTAACTTGCACATTAAATTAACAATCACATTCAAATAAATATCATGTTTAATTTAATTTAAAAAATTAAACCATAAACACAATTATTTTAGTTTAACATTTAAATAAAATTACATTAAATCAAATAAATTAATTAATATACCATTTCACTATTTAATTAATTTCTAGACATGACAAAAAACATGAATGACACAATAGACACAAACAATAATACAATGATGGGTGACAACACAAATAATCCTCCTAGAAGGAAATGATGGCCAAAGAAGGACCTGACATTATCTCTGAAACAACATATTTCCATTGGGTCATGGCAGACTCAAACCTGATAAAGTAGGTAGAGTCGATGCCCATGAGCTACAAACTACATAAAACAACACTGTCAAACATATCTACAGAAATTGGCAATCACACCATGAAATAGAGTCACAACATAGCAAGGTACTCACGAGTGAGTAATGCCACACTGTCTCCTTCACCTAGACTAACATACAATATTACGTTATAAATAACATCAAATACATCATCATAAACACATTAATGCTCTGAAACAACATAAAACCATAACACACATAATTTTTATCATAATGTCGCCACACAAACATAATTAGATGATCAACAATGTCTCTAATGTATCATCGATAAAGTATAAAAACTAGCATAATATCAATGTCGTAACTAAAATAAAGTATCATATTATCAAAAACAACTGAAGCAACTATCAAATGAACAAAAAAAAAGAAACAAAGTGCAACAACTGGACAAACACTACATCCTCCCCTCTAGGATAAGGCTTACTCTTGGAAGCCTGCAAACAGATATGGATAAAGCTCTCTCATGTGTGTCGCATATTCCCAAGTAGCTTATGCCTCATCATTAGGATCCCATTGGACCCTCACCTGATCAATGTATCGACCCCTAAGGGTGATTCTCCTATGCTGCATAATTCCCATGGGATCCAAAGCAAGCTGCCCATCCTCTACCTGTAATGCATTCCAATCAAGCACATGTGAAATATTAGGATGATAAGGCCTAAGAAAAAATACATGGAAAACAAGAATTCAGTATACAAAATCACAAGGAAAACATCATTTTTTATTGTGACAGGACAATAATGTCGAGGAGTAGCAGAGTTAAGGAATATCAATAAGGAGAATAAAAGGAGTGCAGAGCAAGAATAACTTGTAGGATTAATGGAAGTAATGCATACTCAAATTAGGGAACATCTAGAGAAGATGAACAATACCTAAAAGGAGAGAGTAGATAAGAAGAGAGGACATAAGGATTTTGCAGTAGGAGAGGAAGCAATGGTATATTTGAGGAAAGAAAGATTTCTAGTTGGGACATATAATAAGCTGAAGATGAAGAAGTTTGGACCTTGTAAGATCATCAGGAAGTTTGATTCTAGAAATACATATGAAGTGGAATTGCCGAAGGAGTTTGGAATATCGCCTATATTCATTATTGTATACCTATTCCAGTATCATGAAGGAGAGTCACCAAAGGATAGAGAAGTTTCTTTGCCGAACTAGATAGCACATCATACAAAGGAGATTGGGGAGATTTTAGACAACAAAATTGGATGTAGTACCTAAGGAAGGAAATACAAGGAATATCTAGTCAAACGAAAAGGAAGACCGAAGGAAGATTCATCATGGATTTCTTAGGTTGAGGTGGACCACATTGGTTTTCCTCTAGCCCTAGGAAAGTGAGAGGATCACTTTCTTCAACCTTGGCTATCTAATGTAGAAGCATCCTAGGTTTCAGGAAATCTTGCATCAACCAAAAATATCTACATTCATGTTTGCATTTCAGTATTTATTTGTCGGACCTAGTTTCAATATCTCATACCACATTGTACCATATTGTAACATTAGAGCTCATAGAGTAGGATATATGATACTCATTGCAACAACTACATCATATATAGAATTCAAGTGTTTTGGAGATTCTAGTACAAAGTTATCACTAATAGAATATCAGTTGTATTGGGGCATAGAGCATTCACTGACTAGTCTTAGATTTTGAAGTGTGTGGACCTATCCCATGACTTTTGAAGCTTAGGAGACATTTTCATAAGGATTCAAATTCATCAAGGAACCTTCATTCTGATCTGCATGATGTTTGTCCAAGGATCAAAGGGAAATTCATATGTTTTGGCCGACCTTCACACGTTTCACCTACTTCAAGGTTTGAGACCTCTTGAGACCAACGTGGACCTTTTTTGGAGATGGAAGTTAGTATATATAGGCATTTTGTAGGTGCATTAATCATCATCATCATTGGTAGTGATAGATACAAACTTTGATCCACATTGTATTTCTAGGCTTCAACTCCATATCATTCTATAATTCCATAATTCTATAAGTTGGAAGGTAGGGCATGTTGCTAGTGAATAATATATATTTCCCATATTTCCACATGTGATTGTGTTCTTGTTCATTGAGTTTCTATTGTGCTTTCTTGTTGCAAGGTTGGACAGTCCTATTCCTAGACCCTCCATCCTTGACTGCACAAAGATCTACACTTATTCCAAGGAAATTTTATGAGAGTTAAAGCACTTACTTTTGGAAGAGTGATGATTTTTTCATTAACTATATTTTTTAATGTTGATTCAATTGGCTCGCCCAAAGGAGTGCATTCACATTTTTAACCTTGTGATATTTTTACTCATTGAAATTGACCTTGTGGTGATTGATTCTGGAGATTTGGTGATTGGGCGTGTTGTTGATCTTGATATCCAACCTCTTGACATTGGGGATATTCTTCTTGAGGAGGTTGTGGAGACAACTCAATGTTTTGATGACATGGTTTAACCAATGGGGGAGTGTTTAGATTTTTGGGTTGAGATGTCTCTTGGTGATATGAATCAACAAATTTTCTAAGTATAGCAATTTTATTTTTCATAATTTGATCTTGATACCCTTGGTGTGGTGGATTTGGTTTGTGGTCAAGCATATTTGGAATATACACTTGTGGTATTTTCATGGGATCAATCACAAATTGATTTTGGACAATGTTCTGATTTGGGATGATGTTTATATTTTGCATTATAGGTTGACATGGAACATTTTTATGGTTGGGAATCATATTACTTTTATTTAGGTAACCTTTATTTTGCATGGTGTTACCTTGACTTGGATCAATACATTGAGTTGTCAATATATTGCTTGGATTTTGAACAACATTGGTTTGATTCACAAACATATCTATCCCAAAATTCACCAAGTGTAGATTTGATATGTTCATGTTTGGTAAGCTTGTACTTGGTATATTTACATTTGGCATGTATGGATTGGATGGGATAAAAAATAAAATTGTTGAAGACTCATGTATTGATCACTTGGTTGATAGGTTGACAAGTTTTCACTTTGATTTAAATCTACCATAGGGAAAGGTGTTCCAAAATATAGATTAGGCATGCTCACATTTGTTGTATCATTGAGGTTTGTAGGAGATAATGATCCAATGTAAGGATTTTATAAATGTGAGTTTTGATATACAATTTTTATTCTAAGGCTTTGATAGTTTGGTTGACTTAGATCACTCATGATGTATGGAGAAATTTTATATTCCATTTTTTTTCTGGTGTTTTTACCCTATTGACCTCTAAGGAATTTAGGACCAATGATGAGATGAATGATGAAAGGGGTGAGTGAAATGGGTGTTTGAACTTTTGAGGACTTTGGATGAATTCTAGACTTTAAGATTTGATTTTTATTGGTTTGATTTGGATAATGAGCTTGTAGATCCCAAGATGTTGGATGCAACCTTAGGATGAACTTGTTCAAAGCGGTGCTAACTTAACTAGAGGTATGAGAAATGATGCATTCTCACACTCCTAACTAACAAGGTGATTTTGATTTGGTTTAAGGATTTACCCAAGTCTAGAATTTTGATTTCCTTCAAAGCTCTAAAAATTGTTTGTGAGATGGAGATGATAAATGTTTGGAATGGATGAAGTATTTGGTTTAATCCTAAATGAACCTAGGACTTGTTTACAAGAACAAGGTAGTGAAGAACATGCTTTCCCTAAGAGTAACTCAAACCAAAAGACCAATATTTGCATAGAAAACCATATGGTAAAATATAACAAGCACATGTGTGGGGTTCAATTGTCTTTTTATCTTGATTAAATGGATTCTTTTTACAACATCAACACATCTTGTTTAACTCTCAAACTGAATGTCCATGTCTTAACTCCTTTTCATTCCAAAAGGTCCATTATGTGAAAATCAAAAATCAAGGCCATAGTTTTCCTAGGTTGACTTTGGAGAGAACAAATTGAGATATGGGCCCAAATATTTAGAAGCTTCTAAGGATAAAATCCCTAGGGACAAGCAGTAACATTTGGACTCTTCAAGGATATTTGTTCTTTCCAAAGGGTTTGAAATTTTGATGATTTGTTGAATGTTTGTTTTAAAGTTTTGGGATTCAAGTAATGTATTTGATTGACTCACAAATTATACAACCCTAGGATAGAAATGACAATATTTGTTGAGTCCCCACTTGAATTTATCCAAACACAGAGACAAGGTGAACAGTTAGAAATTTGGCGACACTGGCTCCCCTCCATAGCACACACTTCTCAAGACCACCAAATCTAAAAATCCTATAGATCAAGAGACCTTAAGGATTTTTTCTATTTCTACTTTGAATAGCAAAAATATGGGGTGGCTTCAGAATGTCTGTTCTTGCACCAACAAATAGTAAGGATTTTTTCCTTTACACAAATGGGTTATAGTAAGGACTTCCATTCGAGGTGGCCATAAATGCAGAAAGATTAGATCAAGACTATTGAGAGTCAAGAGGCCTACTAGTCCTTTCCCTAAGGAAGGATTTTTATGTATCACATTGATACTATGGGTGGAACTTGTCGGTATGAGACATCCACACCTGTTGTTAATGACTTTCATCACAATAAATCTTTTATATAGCAATTGGAAGAGCTTGGATTTAGCCCATTACTGCTTGAGTCATTCCCTTAGGGTGAGTACTTTTTCCCACCAAGTTAGGCTCTCTAAAGATAAAACATAGCACAAAAGTACATTTGTACTTTGATCACCTAGTTTGAATAAATCACTTATGAGGGAACACACACAATTCCTTTCCTTCACACTCACATGGTTGTTCAATTTTAGCTCCAAATTGAAATGTGTGGGTAATTTTAGACAACCTATGTCACTAGAATGCTTTTGATTCTCAAAATCACTGTGAAGTGCGAGAGAAGTGCATACACATTTGAATGACACAACTTGTAGAAAATTACAAAGCAAGGAGAACACAAGCTTGTTTTAAGCCCAAATGAAGATGAATTATTTTTAGAGCACCAAGCTTAAATGTGAGTTTTTCTTATTTAATTTTAGCCCAAAATCAAATTCTATTAAGTTCTTATTGTTATTTTTTAACCAAATTTGACAAAGCTTGAGTTTGTAAATTTTCTGCCCAAAATAACTCTAGTTGGTCCTAGAATAGGAAATATAATGTAGAATTGGAAAGCCTAAGCTATTACAATGAGAATTAAAAAATAATTTTAAGTCTCCAACTTAGTTTTCCTCCCTTTCCTGCAAAAGCGATATTGTGTAGCAAATGTGACGCTTTGGAACTACGCAAAAGAGACACTATAAGAAATTGTGGCACTTTTTTGAAAGAAACTGACGCTTTGCATGAGACAAAGATAGAAAATGTGATGCAATTACAAAGGCGACACTCTATGGAACCAAAAAATAAGATGAAAAATAGAAAGGTCAAATGTGGCTTTGTAGCAAAAGTGACATGACTGTGACGTGCAAGTGCAACATGACATGGTGAATGCAGCTCTAGAAGAAAAAGAAACACTTTGCAAACAAGAAAAGGTGACATGATAAGAAAAAGCAATGTTTTATGTGGCAAGGGCAGCGTCACTCTCTTGTAGCTGCACAAAATGAAATTTTAGGCCAAAAATAGAAAGATAAATTGGTTAGCCCTCCCTCGAGCACCAAAATGTGAATGATGATCTGCACCAAGCTAAACAAAGACAACAAAAACAAGGTTTTTCATTCAAATTATAACAAACATCATTCCCTATGAGATTCTTAATCAAACAGAGATGAAAACATGAAACAAAAGAAAAAAATAAAGAAAATGAAAGCATGTTACTCCATCCCATAGGGGGATTGGTGTCACTTTTATGTAGAAAGTGGCCCTTTCCCAATCCCTATTTGATAAGCTTCAAGATCCTTGATGAATTTGGAGTAGAGTAACAATTCATAAGATTGTGGATGAAAATGGATTTGATAAATGCGAATTTCCCTTAAAGATACTAATAGCAATTGGATGATTGATGGATGAAATGAGCATAATGACTTTGCATGAGATTGTTGATGCATATTGTGAAGACAAGTTCTCTACTTATAAGATTCAAGGGTTGAAAAGAGAGTGAAAGTGGTGAATGTGGAATAAAATGGGAGCCAATAGAAATGTGACACTTGTCACGATTCTATTGGGTGAGGGAGGAGCACATTTTGGGAAATGTGTTGAGGAAAGGGGATGTAAGAGGAATAATTGAGAATGGTTGAGGATTTGAAAGGTTGTAAGAATAATTTATTGAATGTGGTTGGAGATGTGAGAGGGTGTAAGAGGAGTGATTGAAGATGTAAGAGAATTTATTGAGGATGTGATAGGTTTTTGAAACCTTTGGAGGGAAATTGAATGACAAGGTGGTTGGGAGGAATATTCTTTGGAATATGCCTTTGTGAGGATAAATAGAGGAATTAGTTAATTAAAAGAAATAATTTTCATGTGCAACCTAGTTAGTTGACCATTGGTTGATTTAACTCTTGAGGAGTTAAAAGTTGGAGGATTTATTAATTATCATTAGAAAGCGATTTAGGATTAATTAATTGGAATGGTTTAGGAGATTCTAACATTTGATTTGATTGATTTAATCAAATGAGAGGATTTAGAGGGATTTAATTAAATGACTTGATTTAATTAAATATGATGAATATTAGTTAGAAGAAAGATGAATTAATCAATAAATTTAATTATTTGATTAACAGCTAAATTTTTTATTTTAACTAAATAATGTTGATTATTTAATTAATTGGTTAGTCCAAGGAGATTTAGGAAGAAGTGGTGCTAATTAATCAAAATCAGATGCATAGTATCAATCAAGACTTTTTAAATATCTACATTTAGAAAACATAATGATTTAAGCGTTAAAAAGTTCCATTTAAAGGATTCCACTTGCAGAGGTTTTGATCAAACCCCCTTGGATAAAACTTCACTAGTTTTAAACCATACCTATAATGGAGTCTCCTTTACACCTATCAAAATGTTGATAAAAACAAATTTTGATTTACCTTTTGGGGGATCAAATGAATTCATTTAAATTTTTTTTCTAAGTATGTAGTCATTATTATTAGCTTTCTAAAAGGTATAATTTTAAATAAATTCAATTTGATTATTATATTTACTTTTATTTCTTGTGAATGTAGGTTTTTCATCAAAAATCAAGCTCTTTATTCTACACATGGAAAAATTTAGTAGATTATAAAAAATAATAGAAAAATATCAGTGCAAAAAATATTGACATCCTTAATCCAAAATAAAATAAAATTGAATGTCGATACATAAAAATAATTATGTTTTATCTTGTAAATCATGTCTAAATTGTAACTAGTTTGGCTTTGAAACTTAATTAAGAAAAAAATATTCAATGAAATGCTATGAAACCAATTCCATGCACTAGATATCGTAGTTATGAATCTAAATTCAAAAAATTAGAAATTTATCCTTCATAGAAAAAAAATTGTGTTAGCCAGTAACGTCACTCTTCAAAAATGATGCTTACTATTAAAAACTAGTTTTTGAAGGAGATGGAAAAAGAAGTGTAATCCAATTCCAAAATTTTTGAAAAAAGTATATTTAGAATCTAGAGATAAAATGTCAGAAATCACTAGTTTTCATCATCTTCAAATTCCTCATAGTTTAGCTGCTATAGGTTATTGAAAGTGAATATTTAGTTAAAAAAAATTAGTTCAATGTCTGATTTGGCCAAAAATTGTAAACCAGTATTGTGGGATCACCCCACACCACATGGGCATTTGTGCACCACACTACCATCCTAACAAGATTCCTATCCTTAAAATATCTAGAAATATTACACTATATGATTTCCTACAGAGGTAACATCTTCTGTCGACTCTTGACGGATAATTTAAATAACTCTTTACCTCCATTCATACATTTGAACCTAATTCATACTTAATTCTATTAGTTTTAGACACTCTCTCTAACTTACTCTCTCATTCTGAAACACTTCTTGATCATTCTTACAACATTCTTGCTTCTCCATCACTCTTTCTTGCAGCTACCAGCTTTATACTTAGCTCTTATAACATCTTTTTACTTGAACACCATCATCATTTTAGGTTTAAAAAGCTCTACCTCCTTGGCATGGTTGTATCATCATTATCTTTCATCTATTAGACTTAAGTGCTTATAGTAGGGAAAGTGATATTGTGTCTTTTCATTTACTTGTGTTATCATCTTGTAGAGTAGCATTTGGGTTTTCATTTATCTCTACTTCTTGTGTCATTTCTATTCCCTTCTCTATCGCCTTTTATCCATATCATTGTATATTGGCTATTTGTGGAGGTGGGAACACCGAAACGAGGCTTTGACTTAAGTAAACCTCAAAATACAACCCTAATTTTTTCTTATTTCTATGTGTAGTTGCAAGTTCATCCACTCAGAGCTAGTTGGAGAACTGGACCATACATGACTTGGAATTATTTTTCTTTCTTTATCAATTATCATTAGAATAGCTTCATAGCATTCTTTTTACTGTATTTCACATCTATCTACTTTTCCTTTTAAATTGTAGAACTAGCAAACTTGGGTTGTGAGTAGGCTCAATGAATTTCTAATTGTCACGTAATCATCTATCCATAATGCATTTCAGTGCATTCCTGAGACTCCAACACAGTGCACTAAAGTCTGAATCTCATGCTATCATCCTCAAACAAGGAGTTGTCTCATCCGTAGTCTAAGACCTTTACAGTCGGCTCACATGATTCCATAAAACACCTGTCATAAATAGAAGGGAAAAATATTTTGTTTTTCCCTTCCTTTTTAGCCTATCCTTTCATTTTCAATTCATTAGTCAACCTAGGGTAGTTTAGGGAAGTTCATTCCCTTTGGCTCTCTCATGACCTAGAGCCTTAGGGGTGACAAATCCCCCTACTTTGCATTTTTGGTGAACCTAATATGAACGTTCTTCCTTTCATTTCTTGGTATAGGGAATATTTATCTCGTGTCCTAAGTGCATTGTAGATTTGTGTTTTGCAAGGTGTGTAGCTTTCTAACCCAATATGTGACTCCTAGATACATGACTAGAAGGACTCTTAAATATTTAGAAGTGAAACCTAGGTAGTTCATTGTATGCTAATTCAATTTTCTACATCTTTTGAGTTAGTTCAATTAGAATACATAAAAATGGTCTCATTCATGCACGTATCCCTCCTAAAAATGTGAGTGCAATGCTTGATATAAATTTCATGTTGCATGATGTTCCTATTAAGAAGGAGCCTTCCCAATTATACATTCTTTCTTGGATTAATGGAAACACCATAACTGGTGTCTAAGCTAATCTGATGAGTCAAGTAAATGTGGTAATCAAGGAGACTCTATTTATAAATAGTATACACAAAGAGAGATATGACGAGTTGAAAATCACTCTCCATACACATGATGGGCTCTCTATTTCCCCCATGCAAACTATTTCTTTATCATTCTTTGTTGGAAAAAATTAGTTGATGTGTTATTTATGGCAATCCAAGAGTCCATCCTATTCATTGTTACGCTAGGCATCTCATGGCTAGCCCTTAAAAAGTGTTCCTCTATGATCCATAAATGCTGAAAGTTCCCTCATGGAGGAAATGTGCACATGGTGCGTGACATTGGCTATAAACCACTAGTTTCACATGGGTGCTTCTTCTTGGATCACTTTTTGCCTACACTCGGACCTCTCCCTCTTAGGGGAGATTTTTATACCAAGCTTATGTTTGATATAAGACTAGGGGCATACTGTTGAAAGTCAGTTATATAGTGTCTCCTTATGCTATCTCCATAAAATCCTCTATGATAGTTTAACAACAAGCTACCTCTTGTGCCCCACCAAAGGGAAAGGGGAAGCTTTCTTGTGTTATAGAGACTTCTTCTATATTTTTAGTTCCCTCTACTTTTTCTTCTTTCTTTATTGCAATATATTTGGCTCCCACTCCTATGCCTCATATAACTTAGGAAAAATTAATAGGTTATCATTATAAGCATAAACAAACTAATCCTAAGGAAACCAATGAAAAATAAAGGAGGAAAAACATGAAAAACAAGAACAGTATTACCAAATGTCTTCAACCTCCATGAATCACCTTCATTGCACCTTCTCTATTTGCTCCAAGTAGATGTTTTCCCTTAGATTTGTGATGAGCAACCTATGACTATGACAATGTCAAAATAAAACTTTCAAGGATTCTATCCAAAAGCTACAAAATGCAAGTATGCAACTATGAAGCATGACTAAAGCATGAAATTTCTAGAGCATGAAGTCATAATGTCAAGAGTGTGAGAGACTAAGATGTATGAAGTATGTCAAATGAGGCCAAAATTGCCATTTTATAGAAACTTCAATTTTGGATGAATGGCCAAGATTGAAAGATGGAAATTCCCTAAGATCAATGGTTGAAATTAAATGTGACAACCCACAATTAGGGTTAGGGAAACATTAGGTTAAAATTTGAAATGAAGGGCTAAGATTTGATTTTAGAAAAATCAAATCAAAGGTCAAGAATGTATGTGACAAGGAGATAAGAATGGCACGTAAAAACAAAAAGTTGGAAAATCAAATAATAATATAAATTATTTGATTTATGGAGGAAAATTGAATTAAAAATTAATTTAATTCAAAAGTGGGGCCATGTGACAATAAATAATTAATTTGAATTATTTACTTGGAGAAAGAAAATTAGAAAGTGGGACAATTTTAAATAAATGACTTTATTTAAAATTAGAAAAGGCCAAGGTGGACTATAATTAAATAAATTATAGAAATTTATTTAATTATGGGAAGACATAAGAAATTAATGATGTATTTAAATAAATAAATAAGATTTAATTATTTAAATAATTAGGAAGAAATAGTGGATAAGTGATAATTAAATAAATTTATGAATTTATTTAATTGTGGAAAGACATTAGAAAATTAGCGACACATTTAAATAAGTAAATAAAATTTATTTATTTAAATAGTCAGGGGGAAAAAAAGATATGAATTAATTAAATAATTAAGAATTATTTAATTAATAGTTGAATTAGACCATAAGACATAATTAAATATTTTAATTATGTTAGGAAGAAATATGGAGAATATAGAACTTGTAGGCCTAGGTCAATTTTATGTGTCTACATTTTGCCCCTCTTTGTCAAAATGTAGCCTATCACATTGTAACAAAGAAAATTTAGTCAAAAACATGACCCAGTGAAGGTACAGAGTATATATGCCCCCTGGGGAAAAATTTCAAATTTTGGGCTGTCATCAGAATTTTTTTGAAAGTGTCTTGATTAGTCTATTTCTTGATTAGAAAATTAGTGGTGCAATCGGTTTTGGATTTTGACATGCTTAAGGCAGTCAAAGTTGGCCAAATGAGCCTCCAGTAATAAAGTTTTCAAGAAAATCCCACTTTTATCCTATAAATATGTTCAAATTGGGTGTAAAGTCAATTCATTTTCACTTTTCCCTTTTGAAATTTGAGAGCTCTAAGAGAGAGGAGACTTCGTGATGATGGTAATTCTAGTGACCAAGCATCATGGCTACATCATACAGACCTTTCGATGACTAGAGGGTGTAGAGCCACTGGTAATTACCTCATACTCACCTTGTGATTTTCTCATTTTGCATACTTTTTTAGGGCTTAAAGTTATGCCAACGAATATGTTGCGACGCATGTGCATTCATGAAAGATGCATTTACATTCGTGTCACACACATTTGATGCATTGTGACAAAAAAATGGGTTTATTAGGTTTAGGTTAAAAATGATGCATTTGCGGGCTAGTGATTTCACGACACAAGTGTCAGGTCTAGCGATGCAATCATTGAATTGAGGTGCAATTGTAGGGCCGTGCGACACATACATTTTACAATGATGCAATTTCCTGAGGAAATCACACAAATGCTCTATCATGATGCATATGCCAGGTCAAACGATGTAAGTGATGAATTGCGATGCAAATGGCAAATGGAATGATGCATTTGAGTTAGTGTGACATAATTGACTTAGGCATGACACATTTGAATTTGACTAGGGTTGACTTGGTTTAGGCTTAGTTTCTTATGCACTTTTGATTAGATATATGATAATAATAATATTTAATCATGTGCTAACTCGTGTTTCTGCATGTACAGAAATGAATACCACCTATTTATATGTGCAAGTTCAAGCCATCCACATATACATTTAGAGATCAACTATAGGATAGGGAGTGGAGACAATTGATGCAACTGAGATTATACTATGTGACCTATATGCCCATTGTCTAGGAAAATAGGGGTCTACTGACAGCGTTGGTAGAGAGCTGGCATTCAAAGACCTATTCATTTTACTTGCCGATGGGAGAGGCTACTATCACACTTGAGGATGTGTACCGGATTTTGCACATTTCGATCAGAGGGGAGGGAGTGGTTTATGATCCACATTGAGGACTTCTAGATATTATAGATTTTTATGAGGTTGATGATGGTACGGGGCTAGGCATCGATGGATATGAGATTCGATGGGAGTTTATGGCCGAGCACTATCCTCTATGGGACATTATGCTATGCACCTTGATTGTCGGTGCACTCATTCCTGATCATTGTGGTCATGGATTTCCTATTGGATGGGGAGATGTACTTGTTCGTATGAGATAGTAAATGACCATTTTTTATTGGGGACCATGCTTACTTGGGATGTTATACCATTAGTTGCATGAGGTGGCCTACAAGAAGGCACATAGTATTAATTGCGGTAAGATGTTGTTGATGATCTGGGATTGGGAGCTTATTCTCATCTTTCATCCACCAGTTCAGCGACAACTTTCGGAGGGGATGCCTTATGTATATTTATATGCAGGTGCACTATAGCAGATGATAGTTGGTGATGCAGGAGCATCCTTGGGTTGTGGCAATCTTGCATCACCCAAATATATTTTCATTCAGTTTGTTTTGTTTTAGCTTTTGTTCAGTCCAAGTTGGTAGATCCAGTGATTCTTCTTGTTTGCTCACTAGATCTCATAGATCTATGTTTACATTGTGGGCGTGCTCGTTTACCTTATTCCAAACTTTGAGAATGATTGGTTGATTTTCTAACAAGTTATCACTTCCAAATTATGTGGTAGTTTTTTGAACCGGCACTAGAATAACGTTCTTATCTAATGGCTAGTTCAATTGCTTGTGGATCGTTTCTATATCTTGTGGATCTAAATGGTGTGATTTTAAATGTTTCATGGAGTGTCCTTGACCTTCCTTATAGGTCCACACTTCATCTTATGCAACTGTTGGAGAGTAGTTCAAATTTGAGGCTGACCTATTCATGCGTATGTTATGTTTTCTTTCATTGGAGAATGTAATAATATTTGGGGCTCATGCAAATGTTTCTAGATTTGTGGATGTGTATAAAGAATTGTAATTGATCATTAGAAAGGGGTAGTGGAAAATAGAGTTAGAGATTATAGAAAGAAAGAGTTTCTTTGTAGAATTTTTGCTCACATTGAGGGGCATGTAAGAAGAGGGTAATTTATGCATGTTGTAATTAGGCCTATGAGTCGAATCTGTAAGCCTAGATGATGTTGATTGTTTGTAACTGAATTCTCAGTTAATAAGAATGTTTGATTCTATATTTTCTTCCATTTTCTATGTTTCTTCTGTTGCGTGAACCTCGCTGCATGGTCTGGATTGTTCTCTTTGAGGACCCTCCAACTATGGCTACGTCAGATGGTATCAGAGGAGAAGGTTGTGAACCTACGAATCTATAGATGAGAGCTGGTTGTGAACCTTGAGTGGTTTGAGGTCCTTGTGGTATTCCTTGGGTGAATAGATCGCTGATTTGAGGTAGGCTGTAAGTGAGTCCAATAGATCGTTGAGAGGCAATTGAAACCTTGTAGTTAGATCACCGAGTTGAGGAAGTTGCACTGAGCAAGGGGAGAGATGCCACCGAGAAGGATGAACACTAGAAGAATGGATCGAATGATGGAGAACTTTAGAAATGAGATGAGGAATGAGATCCAGAACCTCTTGGGTGGTTTGAGGAGAAACCCTAAACCGGAGGATGAATATGAGGAAGCTACAAAAGAGCTTGATACTAAAGAGGTTGAAGGGCCAACAAATGAGAGAGAAGAGAGATTGTAGAGAGCAGTGGCACAAGTAAGTAAAATTCATAGGGTGGAAGTTTCTAACTTCTCTGGTACATTGAATCTAGAAGACTTGATAGATTGGATAGGAGAGTTGGAAGACTATTTTGAGCTTGAGGATATTAGAGGCCCATTAAGGGTTAGGTTGGAAAAAACTAAGTTGAAAGGACATGTTCCTTTATGGTGGAAAGAGCTGTAAAAAGATAGAGTGGAGAATGGTGAAACCAAGATCACCCAGTGGAGACAGATAGTTGCAAGACTGAAGGCTAAGACTATTTCGAAAGACTATGAGTTGGAATTGTTCAAAAAGTTGTAGAACCTAGAGCAAAAATACATGAGTGTGAAAGAGTACATTGAGGAATTTTACAAAATGACAATCAAATCAGGGCACCGAGAGATGACTAGAGAGAAGGTGGTAAGGTATGTAAATGGCCTTAGACCTAACATTCAAGATGAGATGAGTATGCCAAGGATTTCTATAGTTGAAGATTCCTACCAATATGCTTTTAAGGCAGAAGAAAAAGTGAAGAAAATATGAAAGAATAATCCCATAGGGAGAGAAAATTAGATAAGGAGCAACAAGGAGAAGCAGACATGTGAAGAAGGATCAAGACCTAAGTGGAGTAAATAATCAAAACATAGGTTACAAAGGAGAGGAAATGGCATAAATGAATTCTTGGGTAAATGTTTCGAGTGTGGAGAAACTGGACATCGATCTTTTGAGTGTCCTGAGGGATCAAGTAAAGGGACTAGTAAAAAGAATTATATGGCACATGAAGAGTAGGAATTTGAAGATTGGATAGAACCAGAGCAGGGAGAATCTCTTATGCTTAGGAGAGTCTTGATGAGGCAGAGCAGGGAAGAGGTTGATGCTTCACAGAGGAAGAATATTTTACGGAATGTGTGCAAATTAGGAGGTAAGTGTTATAAAGCTATTGTGGATACTGGAAGTACTGACAACTTGGTATCTGAGGAGATGGTGGAGAAACTTGACTTGAAGAGGATTCCACACCCTTTTCCTTATAGGATAAGTTGGTTACAAGATGATAATGTAAAGGAGGTGAAAGAATAGTGTTGGGTGAACTTTAATATTGGCCCCTTTAGAGATGAAGTTTTGCGTGATGTTTTGTCTATGAGTGCTTGTCATGTTTTGTTGGGAAGACCTTGGTAGTTTGATAGAGGAGCTATATATGATTTTAGAAGGAATCTAATTATAGTAGACAAGAATGGATAGAAGTTTACTTTGGCTTCGTTGAAGAAAAAGTAGGAGGAAGTGAGGAACTTGAGTCTTGTGAAGAGTTACAGAGTTGAGAAACGAGATGCAGATGTTGTATTGGACGATGGTGTGGATCTAGAGAAGAACCATGTGGCTAAATCTGGAAGTGAGATGGGACCAGAAACATGTAAAGATAGAATTGTGCAGTAGAAGACTTTGGTTGCAGACAAGATAGCAGATAAGGTGAAGTCTTGTACAAGAGGTAGATTAGATGGGTAGAAGAAGGTGAGTGGAGGTAAAAGTAACTTAGTACCTTGCATAGATATAAGGCATGGAAAGGAAGATAAAGAGGAGAATAAGTTGTAGAATTTGACAGAGGAAAGAAGAGAGGTTAGGAGGAAGAGAAGTACAAATAGAGAAGACATTTGGATCAAGAATGAGCATGTGATCTACATCCCAAACCCAGTTCAATGTTCATGAGTTTGTCTCATGGAACATCTTTTCTCACCAGGGGTGTCTGATGCAGGAGCATCCTTGGGTTGTGGTAATCTTGCATCACCGAAAAATATTTTCATTCCAATTTGTTTTGTTTTAGCTTCTGTTCAGTCCAAGTTGGTAGATCTGGTGATTCTTCTTGTTTTCTCACTAGATCTCACGAATCTATGTTTACATCATGGGCATGTTCATTTACCTTATTCCAAATTTTCAGTGCAATTGGTTGATTTTTTGGAAATTTGTCGCTTCCGAATTATGTGGCAATTTCTTGAACCGACACTGAAATAATGTTCTTATCTCACGGCTAGTTAGATCACTTGTGGATTGTTTTTGTATCTTGTAGATCTAAATGGTGCGATTTTAAATGTTTTGTGTAGTGTCCTCAACCTTCCTTATATGTCCACACTTCATCTTATGCACTTGTTGGAGAGTAATTCAAATTTTAGGCTAACCTATTCATGTTTATGTTATATTTTCTTTCATTGGATAATGTAACGATCTTTGGGGCCAACTCGAATGTTTCTAGATCTGTGGATGTGTATAAAGCATTATAATTGATCATTAGAAAGGGGTAGTGGAAAATAAAGTTAGATATTAGAGAAAGAAAGAGTTTCTCTATAGAATTTTTGCTCACATTGAGGGGTATGTAAGAAGAGGGTAATTTGAGCATGTTGTAATCAGGCCTATGAGTCAAATCTGTAAGCCTAGATGTTGCTAGCTATTTGTAATTGAATTCTCTATTAATGAGAATGTTTGAGTCTTTTTTTGCTTCCTTTTTCTATGTTGCTTATGTTGTGTGACTCTCGATGCATCATCCAGATTGTTCTCTTTGAGGACCCTTCGACCATGGCTACATCAATTAGGGACATTGGATTCTGGTAGCATTGTATTGATACATTGATGGCATTTTTCTTGAGGCCCTATCAATATTGTGAATAGTAGGTAGGAGAGGGTGCTCATCTTGCATTTTGTAGATAGTTCAGATATCTAATTGGTCGCACTATTTAGTCATAGCTGATTATTGAGATGTACCTTCCCCAATGGGTAATGCATCATTTCAGTGAGTAGTAGGATGTTCCTGTGGGGACCACAAAGTATGCGAGATTTTCATGAGAGACGATGTGGGGACTGGCCATATCAGTACCCTTGGCAGAGAAGAAAATAGATGGATTGGTAGCGTAACAATGGGCTTGGAGTGGGGGACTAGAATATTCTAGAATGATGATAGAGTTTCATACATGGTGGAAGGCACATAGGCCACAACCTTGGATAGATCCGGATGGTCCAATGGCAGTTGATCATCGATCAGTTATTCCCCATGTGCAATGAGGAGGCAGGGATGGTGGTAGGGGGAGAGGGAGAGATGGAGTCAAAGGAGATAGAGGTAGAGGAGATGAGAGGATGGGTGGAGGATATTGGGGAGGAGGGGTGATGGAGATGATGAATGAGATGGTGGTGATGGAGGGAGGAGGAGGAGAGGAGGAAATTGTGGGAGACATGGAAGGAGGGTGTCATAGCATGTTGAGAGAGTGCCATTAGTTGTGATCCTCGAGGTGGCCGAGGAGGAGAGAGAGGAGGGAGAGGTCATATAGGAGGAGGGGAGGGTTGAGGCAGAGATTAGATAGGAGGCCAAGTAGCCAGAGGAAGAGGTTAGTCTAGAGGGAGAGGTGTCAAGGGAGGAGGAGGTGTATATAGGGAAGGAGGCATTGGATTTTAGTGGAGGGCATGAGATAGTTGGTGGTGAGGAAGAGATTGGAGGCAATGATGAGGAGTTGGATATTGGTGGGGATGATGATATGGATGAGATTGAGAGTTAGCTTAGAGAGCAGATGGTGGATGGAGAGGAGGACATAGCTAGGGGCCACCTTTGTCACAGGATTCCATAGTCGATCAAAGACTAGCGAATATGCAGAGGAGATTAGATGAGGTCTCGAAATAGGTTAGGACTCTTCAGGTAGAGCTATAGGTCACACTAGTGGAGCAAGATTAGGCTATGATTAGATAGCAGGAGGCACAAATCTGGTGCTTTGAGTTCACATAGCTATGTGTAGGGCCAGTTGGGGAGATAGCGAAGGAGTTGGCCAGATTTAGTGCAAGCTGAGCACAATATATGATGGTGTATGAGAGAGTAGTGTCGATAGACCAGTGAGATCCTAGTTTGTCTCGATATCAAAGCAAGACATGTTGTGGTTTAGGCAGTAGTAGCTAGAGCCATAGTAGTCATAGTCAGAGCGGTGTGGGTGGGTCTACCTCCTAAGGAAATTCATCAAGTCACCAGTCCCATCAAAGTCATAGGCATTCCTTAGGCCATAAATCAAGCCATAGTCATGGATCATTAGGTTTAGGTCATAGGTCCTAGCACAACCAACCACCAGTCATAGATCCTTTAGCCTCACAGACACAACCTACCATGTCTTCTCAAATACCATTAGTTCCTACCACAGGTTATTAGTCACCCTATTCTTCTCCTCGAGGGGATGAGGAGAGCACAACTTAGGGAACTGTTATTGTTATCTTCTTTTTATAGTGGAGACATTATGTTGGGACATTTATATTTTGACCATTAATCCTGTGAACTCTATTTTTGGGATACCTCATGACTCTATCCTATTACATGATTTTTGAGATTATATATTTGATGCAGTTTTGGCATGGACTATATGTTGTGTATTATGTGATGATGCATTATGACTTGATTATGTCTATGTGATGTGATTTATGTAATGATTCCTATGATGACGACTTTATATGCTATGTGATGTATGCATTAATGATGGTTATTTATGATTATATTTCATGATGATCTTATGTTATGTATGTTGATGATTTTATGATGATGATGATGGTCTCTATGTATGCATAATGTTTTGATTCTAATGAATTACATGTTTATGATGATGGATTCATTGATGTACGACTATATATGTATGGATAATGTGACATGTGATGCTTTATGTTATGTATGCATTAATGATATGGACAATGTATGAAAATTTTTAATGCACTTTTATGTTATATGAATGAAAATGGATGAATGTAAATGATATATGGATGTTTAATGAATGTATTCCTAAATGAATGTTTAAGTGCACTTTAGATGAATGCATGCATGTAAATTTGTAATGAACTAATACAATGTCTATATATATGCAATTATAATTTTTCTATGTCATAGGATATCATCAAGAGATGAAAGAAGAGAAACAACAAGACATAAGGAGATGGATGTTAGTGCAGAGAAAGAATCCTTCAATATATTGTGAAAGAACTAATAGTTGTTGCTCTAATCATCATTGGGTGGATTATTGTGATGGCCAACAAATGCCAAGATATGACATAGATTGATGGTGTGCAAGGTCGTACCAAGACATAAAACAATTAGTCGCAGACAAGGATGGTCATGACTCATATTAGGAGCCCAGTTGCCCTAGTATTTTTGTCATCACCAACCATAGACAAGAAAGAAAAGTAATGAAATGTCGTTTCTCCTCTAAATCTTGATGCTAGGAAATTCTTGAGAAACTAGCAACATGATAGTCTGAAAAAGATGAGACAAGACAATCATCATGATATGTCACTGTTGCTCTAAACCCTCTTGTTAGGAGATCCTCAAGGAACTAGTAGCATGCTGACAAATCAAAGGACAAAATGAAAAGAAAGTGTTTGCCAAAGTGTTTTCCAAGTGTGTCTGAATGTCAAGTATTTTGATGTCGAGATGCTAGGTTTGACAATGTCCAAATGATGAATGTCAGGTAATGCCAAATTCGGGAAGGATGCATCTTGAATGATGTTGATGTTGAGAGGAAAAATTCTCAAATGCCACAAGAATCCATCAAAATTCAAGATGATAGTGATGATGCCCAGGAATTACACATCCTAAGGCATAAATAAATGATGGGCGTTGTTCTTTAGGACACATCCAAAGAATAACCAGTAGTTGACAGTTTGACTTATTTTGACAGAGTTTGACTAGAGTTGACTAGATGACAGAATTGACTGAAATGTTGATTAAATGATTGCTAAAGTTTATTTTAAGAATTGTTTATTTTAGAATAATTGTTTGATTGACCTAGTGCGTCCTCAGGGGCTCATCGATTGATGGCCTTGCCTATGTCTTACACTAAAAGACCTCATAGCTCGACACGGCCAATGAATTTTTCTTATTGACTAAAGATTGAGTCATGATTTTATTTTGACAAACCTAAAACGATTGCCATAATGTCTCAGGGACTCAAAGATGAGCCTTTCCTATGTACAATGGACAGAGAATTAATGAGTTCGGAATGACAAATACTAACCTACATGACCTAATTCGACAAGCGCGTAAATTTCATTTTGGGATCATCGCGTTATTGTGGATGTTTTGTGTTTTTGACATATTTTATTTTTGCATTCTTTGCATTATTTTATGATTTTAGGGATATTTTAGGACTTTGTGATTTTTAGGTCATTTTTCTGTATTACCTTAAGACGGTTGGGGCTTGTTTTTAGGACATTTCCTATTATTTTTTTTTGTCTTTTGTACATTTTATGATTTTTTTATCTTTCGTGCCATTATATTTCTTTTCTCTTTTTCAAAGATATTTAATGATTTTTCTTTTTTCGACATTTTATGATTTTTATCTTTTTTTAAGGATATTTTATGGTTTTTTTGGATTTTTTTCAAGACATTTTATAATTTTTTTGTCTTTTTAGGACATTTTATGATTTTTAGGACCATGTGTGATACCCATTGTAGTCAGGTGATAAAGGATTGTCCCCAATTAGGTCAAGGACTAGCTAAGTTGAAGGGGATGGAAAAGGATGTGTTTGGGATGACAAATGGACCGTATGCAAGGCCTAATGTCAACCATTGTCATCCATGGAAAGAAATTGCATGATTTTTATGATGGATGTCATGATGGTGTTAGAAAAGTGGGTGTTTATTGTGGACTAAGGTAGATAAAGGTAAAGTAGATGGTGAAGCAAAGATTGACTACACATAACACTTGTTTGCCAAGTTTTCACCTTGGTACTTATCCACAGCGCCTGCTACTTCAGTTTTCACTATTGGATGAATTATTTCTTTTACTATTTTTGTCATTTTTATTTTTATGTCACCAAGATGCCTATTTAGCGTGCCTTTCACCGTGCAAGTGATAGAAATTCTTCATTTTCATTTTTATTTTTTTGAGGGTTTTCACTTAGCATCGATGTCGTAGAATTTCTATTTAGAGATGGACGGCCGACAAGCTCTTCACCTTTTCACCATCCGAGTAGCTAGTCGTAAGCCTAGAACCGAATGAGGTAGTGATGATATAGGCGACCCGTGCCCAATTTGTCTTGAACTTGGGCGTGCTCTCCTCTTAATGTGACTAATTCTTTTAGGGTTTTGTATTAGGACCAAGCTCACCGCTCAAACCTTTGAACCGCCAACTTTGTTATAATTGTGAAAAGGTGATTTCTGCTATGCCCGTAAATGATTTAAGGAATTTTCTTTGTTCTTCTAACATTTACAGCTCATGCAATCATGACTATCTATACTCTTCATCATCGATCAAGCCCTTTAGGGAGACTTTGAGAGAGGGAATTTTGACCTCAATGAGAAAGATGGCTTCGGCTCCAAAGACCAAGGTGAAAGGTGTGACTTGTATAGGTGTATGGATGCTAGTATGATAAGCCCACAAAGAAGGGTTGAGTTGTAAATGGCAGTCATGATCAACATCATTGATAGTCTTTTTAAGAATTTTTATGATTGTTTTATTAGACGCCTCAGATTGACCATTTCCTTGGGGGTAATATGGTGTGGAGAAATGGTGTTGGATGTGGAAGTGTTCACACAACTCAAAAATGTCTTGATTTTTGAAGGGATGGCCATTATCTGTGATGATGGACTATGGGAGACCATACCGATAGATGATGTAGTTAAGAATGAATTTGGAAATTTTCTCTTTGGTTATGTATTCAAGAGGGATGGATTTGATCCACTTAGTGAAATACTCAATGGAAATGATAATGAATTTATGGCCATTAGAAGAGGTGGGATGGATTTTTCCCATGGGGTCGAGTCCCCATTATTTGAAGAGCCAAGGAGAAGTAATCGATCGAAGTTCCTATGCTGGTGGATGAATCAAATCACTATGTATTTGACATTGGTGACATGTTCTAACAAACTCAATTGCATATTTTTCCATTTTCATCCAATAATACCCAAGTCTCGTGATCTTCTTAGCTAAGGTAGGCCCACTCGAATGATATTCGAATATACCCTCATGTACCTCATATAAGGTTGTCTGTGCCTCATTAGTGTCAAGACATCAAAGAAGGGTATTGTTAAAGCTACAATGATATAAGGTGTCACTAATTATGGTGTATTAGGTGGCTTTGTAGATAAAGGATTTTCGTTGGTTGTTGGAAAGGTTTAGGGGGAGTGTCTGGGACTAAAGGTAATCATATATGTCTTGATACCATGGTGAATTGGGACCAACAAGCTCACAAACCATTTCTAATTCTAGAATGTCATATGTAGGAACCAACAACTACTCCACCAAGAACTCAAATTGTGGCACATTGTTGGGAATGTCTAATAGAGATCCAATTGTAGCCAATGCATCTACAACCTTGTTATGTTCCCTAGGAATATGTTCAAACAAAAGTATGCAGAATTATGACTAAAAGCTATTGACCATGTATTTGTAGGGTAGTAAAATTTCATCCTTGGTCTCATAATCATCATTGACCTAGTTGATGACCAACTGAGAATTTCCATAGACCAAAAGTGTTTTAATTTTCCATTTTATAGTCATTTGGAGTCCTATAACAAGTGCCTCATATTCTGTAACATTATTCATACATGGGAAAGTGATTAAAAATGACTTAGGAATAGAGTCCCCTTGTGGGGTGATGAACATTAAACTAACTCCTAAGCCATGACTAGTATGAGACCCATCAAAATAGAGATTCCAAGGTGATCTAGGCTTCACATGAAATATGGACTCATCCAGAAAATCTACTACCAATGGATGATCACCTTCTATGGGTGCATATGTAAGTTGATTGGCCATTACTTGTCCTTTTATAGCTTTTCGTTCCACATATTGTATGTCATACTCACTTAGTATCATAACCCACTTTGCCAATCCACCTGTCAATGCTATTGTACTGAGGAGATACTTTAAGGGGTCAATCTTTGCTATTAGTTGTGTCTTGTGATTCATCATATAATGTCTTAACTTCTTGGTGGCGAAGACAAGTACAAGGCAAGCACATTTGATGGATGCGTAGTTTATTTCATATTTGACCAATGTGCGACTAATGTAGCTCATATATCCCTTTTTTTTTCATCATGATAATTTTATACCAGCAATGCCGCCAATGTTGAAGTGGTTGTAGAGATATACAGGATCAGAGGTTTTCTCTTAATTGGTGGCATTAGGAGAAGTGGTGATAGTAGGTAGTCCTTGATCTATTGGAAATTTGTCTGACATTTATTAGTCCACACAAAAGGGATGCCTTTGTGCATGAAATATTGAAATGGTTGGCACTTGTCTACTAGTTGGGTGATGAAACATTGGATAGACAGTAATATGCCTTGCAATGTAATTCGCTCATTGATTCCTTTTGGTGGAGGCATGTCTAATATGGCTTTCACTTTGGCAAGATCATCTTCAATTCCTCTACAAGAAACTATATATCCCAAAAATATTTCCTAACGTCACACCAAAGGCACATTTCTTTGGATTTAGATAGACCTTGTATTCTTCTAGCCTCTTGAAGATTTTGTCTAGCACATTGAGATGATCCTTGTGTGTCAAATACTTATCCAAGAGGTCATCCAAATAATCTTCCATTAGAGTGTGCATGAGGTCATGAAATATTATTATCATGGCTCGTTGATATGTGGCTCATACATTCTTGATGCCAAAAATCATGATGTTCCAAATGTAGGTACCCAAGGACAAGTGAATGTTGTTTTGTGCTGATCTTCTAGGGCTATCTGAATTTGATTGTAACCCAAGAAACCATCCATGAGGGACAACATCTCATACCATGTTGTAATGTCTACAATGGTGTCTATGTTGGGTAGTGGAAAGTCATCCATTGGACATGTTTTGTTCAAGTCATGAAAGTTTGTACAGATGCATATTTTACCATTTGGCTTAGTGACAAGTACAAGATTTGAAATCCATTCAACATAGTCTATCGGTCATATGAATCCTAAATCTAGCAACTTCTTAAGCTTTGCTTTGACTAACAAGGTGATTTGTGGATGCATCTTTCACAACTTTTGTTTTACTGGCTTGGTGTCTAGAAGTAAGGGTAGATGGTGCAAGACTAATGTTGGATCCAGTCTAGGCATATCGACATATGACCATGTGAAGTTAATCTTACATTCTGAGAAGAATTTTTGAAATCTGCTACCAATGAATGATCACTTTGTACAAGTGCATTTGATAGTTGGTCTGCTATTACCTGCCCTTTTATGGCTTTTTATTCCACATACTATATGTCATACTCACTCAATATCATGACCCATTTTTCCAACTGACCTGTCAATGTTGCTCGACTTAGGAGATACTTCAAGGGATCAATCTTTTCCATTAGATGTGTCTTTTGATTCAGCATGTAATGTCTTAACTTCTAGGCGACGAAGACAATTTCTATAAATGTGCGTTCAATAGGTTTTTAGTTGAGTTTATATCTAAATAATGTGTGACTTATGTAGTATATAGCACTTTCCTTTTCGTCATGATCATTTTGTGCAAGCAATGCCCCCAGTGCTGAAGTTTTTGCAGAAATATATAGGATCAAAGGTTTTCCTTCAATAGGTGGCATTAGGATAGGTGGTAACAATAGATTATATTTGATATGTTGGAAGGCCTCTTGACATTTATCTATCCACACAAAGGGGATGCCTTTGTGTAGGAGGTATTGAAATGGTTGGCACTTTTCTGCTAGTTGTGTGATGAAACGATGTCCTTAATTCACTTATTCCTTTTGGAAGAGGCATGTCCAATATGGCTTTCATTTTGGTGGGATCAACTTCAATGCCTCTACAAGAAAATATGTACCCCAAAATCTTTCTTGAAGTCACACCAAACACACACTTCTTAGGATTTAGACGAACCTTATAATCTTCTAGTCTTTTGAATTTTTTTTCTAGCACATTAAGGTGATCCTTCCGTGTCAAAGATTTTTCCAAGAGGTCATCCACATAATCTTCCATTAAAGTATGCATGAGGTCATGAAAGATTGTCATCATCATAGCTTGTTGATATGTGGCACCTGCATTTTTGAGGCCAAAAGGCATGAAATTCCAACAATATGTACCCCAAGGACATGTAAATCCTATTTTGTGTTGATCTTCTGGGGCAATCTGAATCTTATCGTATCCCGAGAAACCATCCATTAGGGACAACATCTCGTATCCTATTGTAAGGTCATCTATGATGTCTATGTTGAGTAATGGAAATTCATCCTTTGGACATGCTTTGTTAAAGTCATGAAATTCTGTATAGATGCATATTTGACCATTTGGCTTAGTGACAAGTACAAGATTTGAAATCCATTCAACATAGTCTATTGATCTTATGAATCCTGCATCTAGAAACTTATTGAGCTCTACTTTGACTAACAAGGAAATTTGTAGATGAATATTATACAACTTTTGTTTTACTGACTTGGTGTCTAGAAGTAAGGGTAGATGTTGCAAGACTAATGTTGGATCCAACCCAAGAATATCAGCATAGGACCATGTGAATTTAATCTTAAGTTTTGAGAATAATTTTTGAAATTCAAGCTTTTCTTCCTCTATCAAAGATGTTGTAAATAGAACAATTTTAAGGTCTTCTATTGTGGCTATATTAACTTCCATAGTGTCCTCAATGAGCATTGTCAATTTTTCCTATGTCATGGGGAGAAATTCCAATCCTACATTGTTGGGTGCCTTGAAGAGGTTTTCACCCTTGCATACATCCATTATTTTTACTTTTGTATCGTCAGAAGGTGCCTTGTGGTTTTCACCTAAAGACGTATCTTTTTTTGTTTTATTTTATTTTTATTTTTTCCAACTAGAGGATTGCACAATCTCCCTAAACTATGCTACAAAATCTAGGTCTATAGTGAATCCAACTTTGTGGTCCTCAATTGGTATGCCCTCATGGAGTCCCATGAATTCTCCAATGGCTTCGTCATTCTGAAAAATGTCCATAGTTGGTGGGACTTGTTGATCCTAGTCAATGAACTATGGGTAGACAAGGGAGATGCCATCATCAATGTTGGAAAATGGTGGGGATGATGTAGAAAGCATGTAGATGGATTCAAATAGGGTAAAGATAAAATTGTCATCTTCCAACTCCCATTCATATTTTATCCAATATTCTTCTTTATTTGATTTAGACAAGTCATAATCATTGGAAAAATAGGGGACAAATGAATTGGAATCATGGTCAATAGTGTCATGTTTCAAGTCAGATGAGTCTGAATGATGGTCACTAGGGTTAGATTGTTGGACAAGTGTGTTAGAATGATGATTAATATAATTGATGACGGTGCAAGTTTATCATTATTAGGAGGCCAAAAGAGTCCTACCACTCTTCTCTCTTCAATTGGACCTTAGGAGGGGCTTTAGGAAGGTCAACTTTAAAAATTTGTCTAAATCATTCATCAAAAGAAGGTTCATGTTGTTCAAGAAACATTTCATCAAGGAAAGTGTCACTCAGGGATTTTTGAGAACCAGATTCCCACTCATGTGAGTCAATTTCGGTAAGGGAATCTTCAATAGTTTGGACACTTTCAGAAAAATTCATGCTCTCACCTAAAAGTACATTGTTACATTGATCGTTAATTTCAGGAAGCCCAAACCCTAACCCAAGATACTTTGGTCTTTGAGAAGGAATTATAGCTTCTCGTATTCTAGTTTTGTTTCTACCAATGCCACTAGTTTCGTCATAGCTTTTTTCCTTCATTATGTCATAGCCTTTGCCATATATCTACACTGGTAATGGGGATGGGTCTTCTATTTCTTTTTAAATCCAATCTGATTTGTCCTCAATGCCTTCTTTATCTAGCTCTCCCCATTTTGTGAAAATCTACATTGGGGAAAATTTAAAAATCTCTCCGAGCTCCATTTGGAAACAAGGTCAACCATAAGCCTTTGAAGATAGGTATTTTAGTTATGCAATAGGTCATGTTCAATTTGTATTCTTTGCAACCTTGGTCTTGGATCTTAATATTAGGATCAGGTTTTGGAATGGAGGGAGATGGTATGATGGAAGTCAAAGGAGTGGATGTGGATGGATTGGTGAATGTGGATAGATCAATGTATTTGGATGAAGAGGATGTCGAAGCTTCTTAGTTAATGGGAACTTGATGTTTTGATATACCCCTCAAATTGGTACAATATTGGAAGGGATCGAGATCACCATGTATAGTCATTTCGGTTCTGTCAAAAGAAAACTTCAAGCATTGATGGTAAGTGGATGGAATAATTTTGAAGGCATGGATCCAAGGTCGACCAAGCAAGATGTTATAGGGTAGTTCAAGATCTAGGACCTGACATGTTGTATCTACAATGACCGGCCCCACTCAGATAGGAAGTGTGATAATGACACTAGAGGTGCGTTCCTTGTCATCATACACCTTTATAACAATGCTCTTGGTAGCATCTACACATGTATCAGAGAAGCCTAGAGCTTTAACCAATTTTAGGGACATTAGGGGAAATTTACATAAAAAATGGGCCTCCTATAGAACTCTAAAAAAACAAAAATGATCTCAACTAATACAAATTATTTAGATATAAAAAAATATAAATTACTTAACTACATCAGTTAAGTGGGGACACATGTTTCTATTATAATTCCTTAAAAATCTCAAGTCCATTATTTTTTAAAAAGTGGTAACATATATTTTTATTGACAAACTCAAGTTAACTTTTCATTTTAGATTATTTATTTTCTTGATTTTTTATTTAAAAAATCTTAAACTCAAGTTCATTTAAAAAAAAAAGTGGTAACATATATTTCTATTATAATTTATTAAAAAACTCAAGTTCACTTTCTTTTCTTGATTATTTGTTTTGATTTAAAAAAATGGCAAAAGTAAAAGTGAACTTTAGATATTTTATTTGTATACTTAATATTTCTGTTTTATATAAAATTTATATAATTAGTATATTTATAATTTAAAATATATATCTAAAGTAGTCAAGGGATATCTCTTTCCATAGTTTATTTGATTTTCTCACCTTTTTTTTTCTTCCATCATTTTTTTTTTTAAATTTTTTTAATTTTTTTTGGTTTGATATTTTTGGTGATTTTCTCCAACTTTTTCTCCCTCCACCTTGCTCTCATTTTCCACCTCTCTTTGGTTTCTATTTTAGCTCTTCTAAATTGGTTTTTATGTTTTTATTTCTTCAAATTTCTTTGGTGCACATGATTCTCTTTAGCTTCTTTGCCCCCAATGGTTTTTAATCTGTGGCCTTGGTTTTGTTTTGCTTCTTTTCAAATTTCTTTTGCCTGGATCTTTTATTTCTAAGTTAGATTTTTATTTCTTTTTCATATTTTAATAATTTTCCTTTATAAATTTACATAGAAAAAATGAGTTCTTTGAACCCAGAAAAAACAAAATGAAATTTGAAAATGGACTCAATTTTATTACAAATTAATCACTCTATTCCAAATTTTTAAAATATTTTTAAGAAATTTTTTGTTAAAATATTTTTGAAATGTTTTTTATATATATTTTTGTTTTAAGAATGAATTTTTTTTTTAAAAAACATAATAATTTCTATAATAGAACTTAAGAATACAAATCTAAAAAAAAAAAAGAATATTTTATATTTAGAAAGATGAATGAGATAGAATAGGATATGTAGAGTTAAATTAACCATCATGAGTTAATTCATAGGATTTTAGAAAGTTTCATTTTATAAAATAAATAATTTAATTTTTATTTTGGATGATGTCATCTTTTAATTGATTTTTGATAACTCAAAAAGCTAATGATGTCATCCTTAGGAGGCCCATCTTTTATGTAAATTTCCCCTAATGACAGATATTCAATCCTACTCCACCATCTACTAAGACTTGTCTAACCTTATGTTTATGAATGAATACTTTGATATGCAATGCTTCATTGTGGGAGGGTTTTGGTGACGAATAGTCTTGGTTTGAAAATGTTATGTGATGGGGAGTGGTCAAGTATCCCACCATAGCTTCAAATTGTTTGACATCAATGTCATTAGGGACAGAAAACTCATGTAAGGTTTTGTCAAGTATGGCCTTATGTGCAGGAGAGATGTGTAGCAATTCAAGTATGAAAATTTGGGTGGGAATTTTCCTAATTGGTCAATGAGAATGAACTATCCCTTAGGTTGTGATTTTTTGGTGGATGGAGTAGGTTGTGCTTGTTTGGTAGATGGACCAGGTATCGTGATCTTTGGTTGTCTAGGAGGAAGAAGACCAACTAAGGTGACTTTTCCTCCACAGATGGTGGAATTACACTCAAGTGTTTTCTTGATGGTAATAGTATTGACATATTCATTAGTAGCTCATAGGTGATTAATAATGGGTTCACCAAAATAGTCAAAGGTGGCATGAGTGTCATTGGCTCAATTATTATTAGTGTTTAGACCTAACATAGAGGGATTATTTGAACCATGATCATGCAATGGGTTTTTATGAATCGTATGGTCCAAGTTTCAAGAAAATTGTTGACTGCTTAATTCAATGGTGCAATTTTCAATGAGATCTTGTACAAGATTTCTTAATTGTCGACAAGAGAAATTTTTATTCCCTTTTGCTTGGTGGCATTTAGAGAATGTGTTGTTGTCCCACCATGATGGCTTGAATTGTCCCAGGTCATATGGCTTAGGGTCCTGCAATGTGATGACATGATTTTGGAGGAGCTTCTTAAGGACCTCTTTGATTGGTTCACCCAAGGGGGTGTATGTGTGACTCTTTGGAAATTGTCTAGTTTTACATGATTGCTCTTGGTTTTGATTGTTTTGATATTTTGGATGGTGTTTGTAGTAGGTGTCAGTGTGGTCATTGGTGCATTTTGTGGCTTAGCTCCTTTGAGAATGAGTATAGGACATGTTGTGTTTATTGCCTTAGCGTCAACAATGCCATCATTGGTGATGTGTTTGTTTTTGGCTGAGTATTTTTTTTCAGCAAGTGGGTTTGTATTTGTATTTTTGTTGCCATATTTGAGTCCTCCTTTAGTAATAAGGGATTTTTTGAACTAGACTCCTTTTTCAATTAGGTCTGCAAAAGTGGTGCAAAAATGGACTTGTAAATTGTATTTTAATGGGGCCAAAAGGTTTTGGACAAACATTTCTACCTTCTTTTTTTTTCTAGTATCTCGATGTGGCAACAAATTTATAAACTTCTCCATCTTTGGAAGAATGGAATAAAGGTCTCACCAGTTTCCTCTTGAGTAAGTATACATAAACTGGTAATGGTGACATTAGTGTCAATGTTATAGGCATAATTTTGTACAAATTTTTCAGCAAGTTCCTCCCATGACTTTATTCCTTTAGGAAGGGTAGAAATCCATTCCAGTGTTGGACCTGTGAGACTTTTGAGAAAGATTATCATCAGATAGGTATGTTGATATGCAATTTCCACGCAATTGGTTGTAAATTCTCCTATGTGTTCAAGGGGATTCATTTTTCCTTTGTATTTGGTGAAGCTGGCTACTACATACCCTAGAGGGAACTGTCGCTCGTGTCAAATGGGTATGGACATAAGTAATATGATGTGTGGGTATTTTTGTGTTGTAATTGCATGTCCTCCATTTGTTTTTGCAAGGTTGGAACTTGAGCTATAAGTGCATCAATTATGGGATTGTTCATAGCATCACACATGCTAGTGATAGGTATTCCATGAGTACCCATTTGTTGTGAGGATATATTTAGATTTGGGATGTGTTGTGAAATGTATGCCATGTTTTGATTTGGAATTTTTTGGTATTGTGTGTTTTCATTAGGAATGTGTTGTTGTGTATGGATGTGTGACACATATGTGGGAATGTGCTCTCCAATAGTGTTGGTCTATATTTGTGGAATATGTTGACCTTGAGTATTTTTGTGTCCAAATGTAGTCATGTGTTGTGTGACTTGATTGCCTTGTCCAAATTGGTAAATGTGGCCATGGGGAATATTGGTGTTTTTACTTTGGGGGATATTGGTGTTAAGTTGTGATGAAGTATTGACATTTGGTTGGGGTCCTGGAATGGAAATCTATCATTTATTCCTCTCAAAGGGGTTGAATGAATTTGTTCCCATGGAATTATTTGAAGACCCAATTAAAGGATTTGATGATGTCGTTCCCATGGCACTAGATGAAGCTCCAAATAAAATATTTGATGAATTTTTCCCCATTATTGAGGATCCAATGGTAGCTCCAATTGCTTGCAATGATGTTGTTGACATTAGAGGCATTGATTGTGACGTAGCTTATGAAATTGTTGATGTTCCTCCAATGGATGTTGTGTTGACTGTGTTAGAAGTATTTTGAGAGGAGGTTCCATTAGAGGTATCATTGATGGTGTGTTGCATTTTGTGTGGTGGCACCAATTTAGGTATTATTTGTAGTGTTGGGGTTGAATGGTGTTGGAGGTATTGTTTGCATTATGATTGGGGGATGTTGCTCTTAAAGTGTTAATGTCAAACCCACATGGAAACTTGGCTCCTTGGTCTAAAAGCATGGCTAGGTATCTATCTAAATCTTGCAAGATAAGTTCCTCCACAAAGGAAGCTACATTAGGATTTTGAGTGGCAGTTTCTAAGTCTTCCATGAATACATGTCCATTTTCATCTCTACATATGAATGGTTCAAAGGAGTTGTGTGAAGAAGATGGCATGTTCATGTCACTAAAATGGGTAATGAAAGGTGCCCCCATGTCTATGTTTTGATTCATGTCATTGGAAAATTGATAGGGGTTGGTGTGTTGTCCAAAAGGGTCCATTTGTCTTCTTTCCCTTTGGAACCTAGTCTCAACTATATAAGTATTTTCTCAGATTAGAAAGATGAAAATAACAACTAAGTCTATGAATGGGAATGATATGACACTATGTTTTTTTATTATTATTTTTGAATAAGGGATGCAAATGCAACCATATTTTTGGGGTTTTTGGAAATAAGGGATGCAATAATGACAATGTTGTCTAAAGGAAATTTCAAATGCAAAAGGACAATAAGATGAAAGGTATGACACTATTTTTTTTGTGAATTTTGGATTAAGGTATGCAAAATGAGGACTAAAATGACTAAAATATGCAAAGGTCTAAGCAATTTTGATGGAATTTTAGAAAAGGTTTACTCAACCACTAAAAGGTTGGTCTATGTCTCAATTTGGATCATAAAAGGACTTTTTGGTTAGACTAAATGACAAGATGACAATGTGAGGTTTCCTAACTAGACTTTTGCGTTGGAAAAGTCTCACATAAGGAAAATGACTAAATGAAATGATTTTGACTAAGTCCAATGATAACCTACTTTTCAAGGAAAATATTTTGCACGGTACGACAAGTTTTCCTATTCCAAAGTCTGCAAAAATGAGTACCTAAAGACTGGTTTATTGCTAGAAATGATGACTTCTAAGATGCAACCAATAATTTGAAAGGATGGACCTATGGGAAAATGCAAGCTAAAAGATGTAAGAAAGGAAGATTTGAGCAATTCCTTGTCTGATTTTGAACATAGGCCACTAGAAAAAGATGTCTAAAATTTGTTTAAAAATGTTTGGACTCAGGTTTTGGATAGTAATAGTGTTTTTCTTAATGACAAGAAATTGCATCGTTTTAGGTCACAGATGTGTTTCAGGATGTCAAATGCATTGCAAGTTTAGCGAATACATTGTTATAGATCATGGATGTAGTTTAAGAAGTCAATTGCAGTGTTCTAGAAATCAAATGTGTTGTGATATAGTCAAATGCATGGTTTCAGTGAGCAAAAGTGGCTTAGCAGAGCGATTGCGTTGCAAAAATTTTTAGATGTGGTTTAGGATGTCAAATGTGGTTTACAAAATAGAAAATGTGTTCCAAGTTGAATGAGAGGCTATTTTTTTTGCAAATTTGGTAAATTTTTAGAATTGTTTCAGTTTGAGTGAGTGTTCCCAGGTCTGCAAAAGGTGTTTATTTGTTCAATGTCTCAGAAAACACTTGGAAAACACAATGTTTTATCTTTTGAATGTTGAAAACATGCACAATGAAGACACACACAATCCTAGGTTAGGCAAGGACTATATCCATTGGATTCCATGTGGGTTTCCCCAACCACACTTATTCCTAGTGAGTGATCTAGAAGCTTGGCCACACAGGATCCCCCTTACATTGCACTCACTTCTCAGGTCAACCAAGCTTGAAGCCTCTATAAATCTCCCATGGCAAGATTTTCACCTCTACTAAGAACTACAAGAATGTTGATTCCTTGGCAACGACCATTACTACACCAATGAATAGATTGGTTTTTGAAAACTATACAAATGATTTTAGTTTCAGACTCTCATTCAAGTGGATACACATGAGGCAAGATTAGCTCTGATAAGGAGGAATTCTAGCCTGAAGAGGTTATGCTCAATAGAGTTTTTAGAAATTCACTTGTCTATGTGACACATCTGCACTCATAATCCTATGTTTCCCACTAGGATTCACATTTGTATACCGATCGGGAGTAGCTTGGCTAAAAATATTTTTTTTCGGTTTGAGTCACCTTAGGGTGAGTACTTTTTCCCACCAAGGAAGGCCCAATTCCTAGAGTCAATAAAAATTTCTCTTGTACCGAGGATTGCACAAGTGCACAAGGGGAGAGGATACTTCTACTATTGAATCGAGGTTACACAAATTGGAGACACTTGTTCATTTTAATTATCCAAATTGTAATGTGAGAAAAACATATAAAACACTTTGTTTATTTTATAATTTAGCTCAATGTGAAACAAACAAAGTTAATTTTAAGCTCATGACATGAAAATGGATTTAAATTTTATCCTTATGAGTTTCAATGCAATATTTTTTTCATTTTAAGCCCATGAGTGAGTATGCATGTTCATTTTAACGAATGAATTGTGAATGCAAGTTGTTTATTGTTCATTTTCTTGATTAAGGAATTGAAAAAGTGATATGAAATAAAGAAACCAAGGGTTAGACTCCTTGCCACATGCTGCAAACAAAATATTAGTAACTCAAAAAACCTCTAAGCTACTAATTGAATCATGAAATCTAGAAAAAATTGAAAAACCCAAAAGTAAATTTTTACTAGGAAAATGCATCATTCTACAAGTAAAATGCATTGTAGGAGAGAAAGCTGGAATTTACCATACAAATGCATCATTCTACACAACAAATGTGTTGTAGCAAAGAAGATGTGTCATTTTAGTTAGTGAATGCATCTCAAAAATTTGAATGCGGCTTTCTATCAATCAAATGCGACTCAGGACTACAAATGTGTTGATATATAGAGTGAATGCATCACGATGAGGTGATTGTGGAACAAAAATATGGAAATGCAGCATTTTGTACCTCTACCTACAAAAACACAAAAAAATCGTACTAAAATCTACAAAAAATGCAGTTTCGGTGTCGAGTTCACCAATGTAATTGAGGGAAAATTACCAAGTTAGCATTATAAGCATAAACAAACTAATCCTAAGCAAAGAAATGAAGGAAAAAGGAGGAAAAATATGAAAAAAAAGAAAAATATTACCAAATTTCTTCAACCTCCATGAGTCACCTTCATTGCACCTTCTCTATTTGCTGCAAGTAGATGTTTTCCCTCAAATTTGTGATGAGCAACCTATGACTATGACCAATGTCCAAAGAAAACTTTGAAGCATCCTATCTAAAAGCTACACAATGAAAGTATACAACTATGAAGCAATCATAAAGAATGAAAATGTCTAAAGCATGAAGTAACAATGTCAAGAGCATGAGAGACTAAGATGTATGAAGTATGTCAAATGAGGCCAAAATTGCCATTTTATAGAAAAGTCAATTTTGGATGAATGGCCAAGATTGAAAGATGAGAAATTCCCAAAGATCAATGGTTGAAATTAAATGTGACAACCCACAGTTAGGCTTATGGCAACATTAGGTTAAAATCTGAAATGAAGGGCTGAGATTTGATTTTAGAAAAATAAAATCAAAGGTCAAAAATGCATGTGACAAGGAGATAAGAATGGCACAGAAAAATAAAAAGCTGGAAAATCAAATAATACTATAAATTATTTGATTTATAGAGGAAAATTGAATTAAAAATTAATTTAATTCAAAAGTGGGGCCATGTGACAATCAATAATTAATTTGAATTATTTACTTGGAGAAAGAAAATTAGAAAGTGGGACAATTTTAAATAAATGACTATTTAAAATTAGAAAACGCCAAGGTGGACTATAATTAAATAAATTATAGAAATTTATTTAATTATGGGAAGAGATAAGAAATTAATGACGTATTTAAATAAATAAATAAGA